>QXVX01009255.1:0-33659 GCA_013436065.1 Halocynthia aurantium | reverse complement strand
CAATTGCTATACATTTATTGAATCCGGTAGGCCTTCAGGCCTTTTACATAAAATATAAAATATGGAGTAGTTTATAAGAAGTGTTGTGACCATGATTCCAAAATTATCTTTGTGGCCAATAGTCCTATTAGAAATCTAAAATCTCCTTTAAATAGTGCTGTGAGCAGGATTTGAACCTGGGTTATCACGGCCACAACGTGAGGTACTAACCACTATACGATCACAGCTTAACTCTTTTCGCGGGAAACAAATCGAGATACTATTATACTCTACATAAGTAAGCAGAAAGTTATTTTAATGACTGTTTTTTAAATATGCAATTGCTATACCCTATTATACTATACAAAATGTAGCCGAAGGTTTTTATGACTGCTTTATAAATATGCAATTGCTATACCTTTATTAAAACCTTTAGACCTTTCATGGAAAATATAAAATCTGGAGTTGTTTATAAGAAGTGTTGTGACCATGATTCCAAAATTCTTTGTGTGGCCAATAGTCCTATTAGAAATCTAAAATCCCCTTCAAAAAGTGCTGTGACCAGGATTCGAACCTGGGTTATCACGGCCACAACGTGAGGTACTAACCACTATACGATCACAGCTTCACTCTTTTCGAGGAGACAAATCAATATGCTATTATACTATACATAAGTCAGCCGAATTTATTTTTTTTAACTGCATTATAAATATACAATTGCTATACCCTATTATACTGTACAAAATTTAGCTAAAGGCTTTTTATGACTGCTTTATAAATATGCAATTTCTATACTATTATTAAAACCTTTAGAACTTTCGTGNCAATAATCCTATTAGAAATCTAAAATTCCCTTCAAAAAGTTCTGACCAGGATTCGAACCTTGGTTATCACGGCCACAACGTGAGGTACTAATCACTATACGATCACAGCTTAACTCTTTTCGCGGGAGACAAATCGAGATGCTAATATACTCTACATAAGTCAGGCAGAAGTTTTTTTTATGACTGCTTTATAAATATGCAATTGCTATACCCTATTATATTATACAAAATTTAGCCGAAGGTTNGATACTAACCACTATACGATCACAGCTTCACTCTTTTCGAGGAGACAAATCAAAATGCTAATATACTCTACATAAGTCAGCCAAAGTTTTTTCATGACTGCTTTATAAATATGCAATTGCTATACATTTATTAAAATCTTTAGACATTTCATGAAAAATACTAAATACAGAGTTGTTTATGAGAAGTTTTGTGACTCGGAAAATCATTCTGTGGCCAATAGTCCTAATAGAAATCTGAAATTCCATTCAAAAAGTGTTGTGACCAGGATTCGAACCTGGGTTATCACGGCCACAACGTGAGGTACTAACCACTATACGATCACAGCTTCTCTCTTGTCGAGTAGACAAATTAAGATGCTATTATATTATACACAAGTTAAAAAACCTTTAGACCTTTCACGGATAATATAAAATATGGAGCTGTTCATGAGAAGTGTTGTGACCATGATTCGGAAAATGATTCTGTGTCCAATAGTCATAATAGAAATATAAAATCCCATTTAAAAAGTGCAGTGACCAGGATTGGAAACTGGTTTATCTCGGCGCTAACCTTTCGGATCCGTAACCATCCCGTCAGTGACTATAGGTAATGCCACTGCACGAGTTCCCGAATAAAATCTAGGGTGCTTTTTTGAAAAAAATAATCCAGTTTAGGATGTCCTTTTCCATTCCTCACATAGAAGATATAGATACATAATTTTACACTACGCTTTCTACGCTACGACATCCTAAACTACCTTCTTGACTAGGCATGTACAGTAGTAGAAGAGGTGTGTCGTGTAGTTAAATTACTTTTTTTAAAGGCAATTAGTTCATTAGCGAATGAATAATCTTTAACATTGTTCAGGCACCCTGATTATTTTCTATATCCACTCCATATTCATTTGAATAATCGTGATTGAATGGCTAATTGCGATTAAAATCTTTCCTTTCAAATAGCGTATAGGTTTTATTAATTTCAGAGTATTTTTGATATCTGACTATCGACACAACCGATACTGAGTTTCCTTCTTAACAGCGTAAGGCGTAGCGTAGAAAGCGTAGTGTAAAATTATGTATCTATATCTTCTATGTGAGGAATGGAAAAGGACATTCTAATTTGATGCGTTGATGCTACAATAGTGGCATCGTGACACGAGAATAGTTGGTTAAATACGTTATAACCAAATGTTTTCGATTACACAGGCTATTGCCACAATGATATAACAACTTTCAATATTTAGTTTATTACGTCATAAGTGTAAAAATATATATCTGCTGAATCTGTGTTACCGTGGCGGCGGTAGATAAGTACAATATATTTAGCTGCTGAACCTGTGAGACCGTGGCGGGGGTTGATAAGTATTCAACGTTCGATATGTCGTCTGGTACATGGATTTTTCTGTTTATATTTGTCGTTTGGCAATGCTACGAAGTAGAAAGCAATGTGAATGAATTTGGCAGAAAGATAGTAACAATAACAGAAAATGTACTGGGAACAAAACGATTTAAAGCCCACATGCACGAAGAGGGTCTGTATCGCAATAAACCTCTTCATGGGGATAGTGTGTTGAAAAAATTAGCTATGAATGTAAATCATAAAATATCATCAAGAGAAAGTGCTGTCGAAAGGCTGCAACATGTTGTTACCAATGCCTATCGACATAATCACTGGGGCAAGTACAAAGATTGCTGTAGTTATTCACAAGATGATTCCGAATTAAGTTACGACACGAGATTCCTAGGAAAGGTGAGTTGTTACAATGGAATGGCAAGAGCACTCAAGCAGATAAGCAACTGTGTTTATTTCTGCAAAACCTGACACGCTCTTACGTCGTTATTCTTGTCGACAAGTAGTGAACTGTTGCGTGTTTGGATGAGAGTAATGGTGACCAAATATTCAGATGTAGATATGGTGTCGATTCAATGATGAAATAAATGTGTATCTAAATCGTTCGAGTAGCTTTTTAATTATTATTCTGCACATTAATCGTAATTGAATTTTACAAATCCCCATTTGGTTTGTTTGGGCGCTCAACAGGAGCCAGGAACTTTAATATTATGTAATGTAGTTCCATAACCATTACCGGAACCGGAATAAGATCGTACATGTTTTCCGATTATTACAAGAAAGTACATAACCTCAATATGTTGTCCTGCATATTACATGCACAGTACAGTATTCCTATTCTCGGAATTTTGAATTTAAAAAGCTATTGTTCATATGTAGGTTGATGTCAATTCGTTATGTACAATCACCTCGTCTCTCGCTGTTACTGCTGACGAAATTCCTAATGAGCAGTTTTCAAATGCTGCCTTGAGTAATCTCGACGATTTTCCTGGAATAAAAGCTCAGTATTTTGGAAGCGACAATGGAACTCTGTTGAACTTTCCAGCAACATCCATATCAGCATGTAAACTCTATGACAATCGTTTTCGACCTTGGTTAGTTTTTTATCAAAACTGTAAATGTATTTGATTTAGCAAAAATCAATTTATTCTTCTTCTAGGTATGTTCAGGCAAGTGCTCCAATACCAAAAGACTTAGTCATTTTGGTGGATATGTCAGGATCAATGAATGAGAACAACCGTTTGAAAGCAGCTATTCATGCGGCAAACACTATTTTAGGGACATTGAGCCCTGATGACAGAGTGGCTGTAGTTGGATTCTCACACTATGCATATGCTGTTGGATCTGAAGCATCGTTTAAAGTAATTTCCAAGAAGAAATCGTTCTCCACGTAAGACCTGACCTATCTGTTGTATTATGTTGGCTAGTTCTAACTATACCTCTAATACACTGACAACTGTAATACTATTTACTCAGTGATACACACCTGTACTTAAACTTTAGTTCAAGTAGAAAACTATACATCAGATAATTAAACTACAGCGGTGCCTCGTACTTCGTTCTTGGTCCGTTCCACGAGGCCGTTCGAACCCTGAATGTTCGAGGTACGTATCAATTTTCCCCATTGATAGATTCAAATACTGTATGATGATTTGTACTCATGCATACTTTTAAGAGACCCTAATGTAATTATAAAGCACTCATTTTTAAATTTGAGATGATGGCAGCCCTGTAAATAGCCAACAGTTCAAATTTTTAATCCTACCCTAAAAATAATGCATTGCTTAGAATAGAAAAAAATTACGCTCAGATTTGATCATTTAATTAAGCTACTTTTCTTTTTCTTAGCGACCAACAAAAAACCACTTGCTATGATGACACAATGTTGGAAGCGACACCAAAAAACTTACAACATCTCATAAGTTACGTATCGAAAATAGTTCCTCACGGTGATACAAATTATTCGAAAGGCCTGGAAAAAGCATTCGATTTTCTTCAAGAGGCATATATACGTGATACTGCTTCAGCGAGAGCACTTGGGTATTGCCTCGCGTATGGGAGCTTGCAGAACGAGACCACTTAGGACTTTGTATTATTTTATTTCAGAAAAACTAATATGACGGAAGTTGCGCGTGCTCGTCACCGTGCTGTACTCTTTTTGTCGGATGGAATGCCGAGCGACCGACCCAGCAATATTTTGAAGCTTATCTACAAGCGTAATCGCAAAATACAGAACAGCGTAGTACTTCTATGCTATGCACTTGGTAAGGGAACGTTCGGTAAATTCATTCAAAGAATGTCCGAACAAACCTATGTCGACCCCAATGAGCAAGTTTCAAGGTGTAATGAGGTTTGTATAACATGACATAATATTATTACCCGAAGTAGTTTGCTGTGTGTGGTCGTTTTACCCACAGAGGTGGTATCCAGATAAAATGACACAGGACATTCTTTCCCGGATTCATAATCCAGTTATTCAAAACGTCTCATGGTTTGCCGAAGGCCTTCCACTTAATAAATATTTCTAAAATACTTTCATTCAGACTCATCTGGAATGTATTCATTTTCCATTCACTTAATTACCGTATTTACTCGTATATAAGTATCTCTCGTGCATGAATCGCACCCCATATTTTGACTTGAAATATAGGTATCAAACTTTTATATTTGAACTTGTAAATTAGTCTCGTGTATAGGTCGTACGTCTTATGTTTTGTGTCGAATAAGTTTGACTTATTCACGAGTAAATGCAGTATTCATATTCCTGACTTGAAACAAAATCACGTACAGTTACATCCTTCAGCTACAACCTCTTTTGGCGCCAACCACACTCACTAACTGGTATCGGTGGTTTTCTTTTTTATATTCCTTGCATGTTCGTGTTCATAACACGTACCTCGACATAAAATTTGAATATCCCTAAATGTTTTTGACTCTTGCAATATCTCGCATATTAAGAAACGGACGGAAAATCGGTTTTAAGTTTTATTGTACGAAGATTCTGCATGAAAAAAAGTGTGAAATTATGTGGATAAAACGCAATAACAATTTATAACAAATTATTTTTAGATAGACAAGTCGGATTGTTTGACACCCCCTCGACGTGGTTTTTTTAGACAAGTAGTTGATAGTCGAAATCTACGCTCGGCGATGGGATCGTATTATAACTACTTTGTTACTGCTGCGACAGAATCACGAAAGAATTCTAAGGTAAATCTTACACTTTTAGGTTTTTGGTATCTACGCATAACAAGCTAAAAAGAAAACTATCTGCATGATAAACAAATTAATATCTGACATATTGAAGAAAATATAAACATTTTTAATAGAATACTGATTTAAAAGTAACGTGGAGCGTGCCGTATTTTGATGCCTTTGGAATGGGAATGATTGTTACTGCAGCCTCACCTATTGTACTGGAGGGTAAGAATTCTTTGATTCCTGTCTCAATATTAATAATTCCTCGGCATTGTCCCCCTTCACACATCCACAACTTTTAACCCATTATTATATTTACGACAGCAACTCTTGAATATAATACAGTATTTATATAATGAATAATATACCTATACCGTTATATAAATATTATTTAATTGATTGTTAAAATTTAACTAATATATATACATGCAGGTGTAACGCAAACGGAAGATTTGAACGACTTATTGGTTTGCGGGGAGACTGAACTAATTTCTTCAGTTTTTCCATCAGTTTAGAACTATTTCAACCTTTTCAAAGTCCAATAACCCAAAATTAATCTACGTTAGTACACCGCAGGCAAGACAAAGGTTTAAATATCCCCCATATTTTTCTAGGCAATCTTCTTGGAGTTGTTGGAGTTGATTTAACCATGAGAGAACTCATGACAGACGTTAGCTTTTTTCATGCCGGAGATTTAGCAAGCTATGCATTTCTCTTCGATTTAACCGGCCGCCTTCTAATCCATCCTTATATGCCATCGCCTTCCACGGTTACGGAAGACCCAATTCTAACAGGCGTTGAAGCATTTGAAAGAAGCCCACAAGTTGTTAAATTCCTAAATGAGATACTAGAGGATGTGAAAAACAAAAAACAAGCCGTTTTTGACCAGAATTCTCCATCGTATAAAAAAGCTGTTGTGACAAAGCGTGCTTTTCCACAAGTAAGTATCTTGTATACTTTGCGTATTATCTAATGCTAACTGTACAGGTGTTAACGAATGCAATATTTAGTTGATTTTGTAACTGCACGGTTCTCATGATATCAATTACATTGTTGCTATGCATTCTCTGAGCCTGCATTCCTTCATTCCTTCATTTGAGTTCTTTTCTTCTTGAATGTTGAATTTAGCGACCTTATAGCGCATTTTATTTAGTAAAATTCCTTCCTCAAGACGGCATATATTACTCATGTATTCAGTTACTCCTATTATGCATCGAGTTTTACTGACGCACCCCCCAATTTAGTAGAAATAGGTTCGGTGTATAACTGTGAATTCGTACATGTGCTTCAAGTAATCGGAGTTAGTCGGAGGCTTTACTTTACATTCATCTTCATTGTTAGGCACATAGGACTGTGGAACTTCATGACGCTTATCTGGAATATTTCTGCATGGCTGTCAAACATCTTATAGTCTGCGTTGTATTGCAAAGTGAAATTGCATCCACTACTGAAATCAAAGCCCAGGCTTTAACGGATAGCTTCACCTTTGTTTACCATAGGTTGCATACTTCTTTAGATGCGTACTTGCATACTTCTTTAAATAAATCCTAATTAGAACCAATACTACGTGTTAGTTTTTACGTTTCTAAAAATATATTTTCAGATTTGATATCAGCCCACCTGCCGAAGGTTGCCTTTACGAACGTTCTCTCTCAAGTGGAATTCGCTCCTCGATATTTTTAGCCCCTTCTGCTTTTTGCGATATTGGAAAACATTTGGGTCATCCTGAAACGTCGACCTGGATCAAAGATTTGAAAAATTACATGAGTAGCGATGAAATGGATTTGATGAATAGCGCCGGGATAGATTCGTGTAAAAAAATAAATCTCCACAGCGGAATTCGAGATGGAGTGCGGGTCACTGCAATTCTGGATAACATATGGAATAGCAAACTTGCAGATACACCCTCCCAGGAAAACATTGATGATTCGTTATCAGCTAGTGCTATCGCGAACAGTGTTATTTTTCGTTACTTTTCTACTGACAAAGGTATTTTCAGGATCTACCCTGGAATACAAATGCCCAAACGATATAATCCTGTACATAGACCATGGTATGAGCAAGCCCAATCGTTTTTCCTCGAACATGAAGTAACAACGAAGGTAATACAATAAGATCAGTAAAGTAACTTTGAATCAGCATTACTGAAGAATCCAGAAAGTCACACCATATTTTTTTCGCAGGATTGTAAAATGAGCGATAAATCTGAATGCTCAACTATAGCCGCTGTGTCACCTCCGTACCTAGACACATCCGGAGTCGGCGTTGTAATTACGATCAGTCAAGCCATTGCTGGTTTGCAAAATCTAGATAAGGATGAGAGCAATATTATTCGGCACATAATCGGTGTCATGGGCGGTGATATAAAACTTGAATTGTTGGGAAGCCTTTTGATGCAAAGTGTTAAAGAATGTAAGAATCAAACAGAAAATGAATGTATACTCATGGATCTCAGTGGTGAGAATAATAACTGCATTTGTCATTTTTATTCCAGTCTAGTTTAACCCGGTTCAAGTGAATTTAATTTGTTAATGCAATATTTAAAGATATCATATATTTCCGGATATGAATTATTGAACAATTATGCATCGAAACCTATATCTACATTTGGATGATTGATACGAGTTGGAGTTAAAAAAAACATAAAAACGTACTGAGTAAAGACAGAGTACTACTAATAATAAGACAATCGTAGCTCAACTTTGAAAAACTATTTTCAGTACTTAATAACGTCCACTGTTGGCGAATGATTTGCATAATCAGAGTCATATTGTATTCTATTCTCAAACCAAGTCGTTATAAAAAAACTTTTCAGTGAAGTCACAAGACATTTTGCGAAGTTAGCTATGCTTTAAATGGGAAAAATAACGCTTGCAGTTTCGTGAAATAGCAGAAGTTGCTATCTTACTCTTTACTGTACTGCTAATGCCTTGCGTGGATGCTGAATATATATTTTTAATACGTAATCTCCGTGTTATACCCTAATAAACGCATTGTTTTACAGGATACGTTATATACGACAAGGCTTTATCTGACATGGATGAAACAACATTAGAAAATATTGTTGAAACAAACTATCACCTTACGTTTGCACATCCATTGCTAGCTCATGAACTCGTAAAGAACAAAATTTTGAAACGTCAGAAGTGTGCTGACGTGTCGCAAATCGCGTATTTGGAAGAGTACAGATTCGATCTCAATTCGTTGAAGAATTCTATCACAGGATTGCCTTTTGAAATTCTGTACGTGGAGCAGACTAACATGGTTCTGTTGATCGTACGAGTCAATTTTCAGCCGTCTGATGGTAAGAGAAAGGTAGTAGAATACAGATTGGGCATCCTTTATCTAAAATGGCTGGGACTGAGAGTTTTTCGGACTTTTGAATATTCTTATATTTTCCTTAATAAAATGGGACATGTTGGAGATGCGTCCCAAGTCCAAACACGATATCCATTTACATTCCGTAATACAGTGGTGCCTCATACTTCGCAGGGCCCTTACTCCGTACGTTCCAAACGAAAAAAATTAGATCGATGCTCATACGTTCGAACAGTGCAGGTAGTGTAAAAACGCCCTGGATGCGTTTGTGGCCGTCAACATGTTATAATTTAGGTGAGCGAGTGATTTGGACGTGGGAATAATTTATATTGACACTATGCTCAGCACCGAGTAAAACTTATTCTGGTAATTTTGGATACTTTGGTAACAGTACAGTACTTTGGTAACAGTGCAGATAAACATCAAATTCTATAATGCACAGCAGTAAGTTGCTATTTTACCGTGCGAGTAAATAAAATTTAAACGCCAGTATGAATTTTACAAACGATCATTCATTCAATCTTTCGCCTAATAATACCATCATAAGGTAACGATGAGTCTCTTACTTGCTAATTCTATCGACGACAATCATCGGATGACACTGATTTATGTAGACACTGCACTCCCTAATACTGTATTCAATTCGTATTTGGTATCGAAACTGTACCTGGTTTTGGCTTTTCGCGTGTTTAATTTGCAAAGCACTATCCTGGATCAAAACGGGGCGATGATTTACTCCCTTACAAAAAAATGATAAAGGATTGTCATCCTGTAATTCAAATTGTGACGAAAATATTTTTTTTTTTTCTCTCTCAGGTGCAAGTTGCGTTACCCATGATCAAAGCAGTGTACCTTGTAGGGGAGATACAGCAAATGGCGGAGAATGCGAATCACCATGCATAAATTTTAAGGATGCATATAACCAGTACGGTGTTTGTACGAATTCCTACAATTACTCCTGGGAACTACATCCCCCTCCTTGTGTTCCAAAAAAATTCATTGACGAAAAACTTGGACTGACCATAGAAATTGATGGAAATGCAAAGATAGACGATCCACATCAACCAAGCTTGCAATACTGTTTTGAGCAAAATAAACCTCATAAACTGAGAAGAGGTGAACTAGGCGTTGCAAGTGCTACTATTGTTGCTGGTTTCATTGGTATAGTATTTTTATTACTTGATAAGATATTTTCTACATATTCCCGACCTGAAGCTAGTGACTAGGAACTACTTTTGGATTATTAAGAACAATCTATGTACCGGTATTATGGAAGTGTTTAACTGTTTAAGTGGACAATTATTTTACGACCTCTTCTTTACCATGTTTTTCTCCTCGTGAAGTTGAAAGTTATTCATAAAATAAATAATCCACAAAAGCATAACAAGTTCAAATTGTAATTAAAAAATGAGAGTAAGATTACATTCTATATAGTACAGTACAATTTATTATAATTCTAAACACACAGCTACAATAACAGTGGCGTATCTACCGAAATTGGCGTCTATGGCAGGCACTAAAATTGTCAAGTCAAGCAAGCTCATTGATTTTGATTGACAACTTGTGCCACTGCGTGAAGAATGCAAGTGCTCCTTCCTTGTTTTCACCTACTCTCAATTTACATTGAGTATTGATGATGTGGTATATGTGCCTTGTAGTTTTGAAGAAAAATATTTTTCACAATCCGCAGATGACTTTCCTGAATTCAATAGAAAACTGCTCAGTGCCGTCCAATTCAAGTGGCTCTCAGGGCAGTCCCCAATTCTATATATACGCCACTGGCTAAATTATGCAAAGAGGTGATTAACTCGTTTGCATGTTAATTGTGGATGTGCCGCTTAACGTACGTAACGTAAAAGTACAATCACAGTAACATTCTACAAATTTCAGTAATTAAACTAATTTGCTCCTTCGTCAAGGAAAGTAAGAGTATCGAATTCATGAATCTATGATTTTCATCACACTTATTATGATAGTGTAGCTGGAGGTTCCGGTATATGATTTTGCATTGATGTAACTGCCACTGGATAGTATGGTACTTCCGCGGCAATACCGTTAATAGATCTATCGCCGTTGAGTGTTGTCATGCTTGAGGTTTCCATTTGAGGAGAAACTGAGGTTGTCGAATTGTGCTGCATGATGTTCCCAATAGTGGTAGAAACATGTGATGCAGGCAAGGTTTGAAAAATAGCGTTAGAATTGGGTACCGATACGTGAGGCAATCCCATTGGTTGCATTGGAGGATAGTACTGTTGCATTGCCTCCTGGTACACCCTAAAATCTCGCCCCTGCTGATCACCTGCGTTCATCAAGCTATTTATTGAAAATGGATGGGTGAAAGACTGAGGATCAGGCTTAACTGAAGCAGTCGCCATTTGGACGTATTGACCACCATTTTCAGTGGTCATAGCAAATCCGGTTTGTGGTATGAAATGTGGATGAGGTGGAAGTCCACTGGCGTAGGCTTGGTAGTTCGGCATCATATGTGAAAAATTAGTAAAATTATGCTCACTGCTCCCAACTGCATGAAGCTGACCAACCCTAGTCATGGTAATTTGGGCTTCATTGGTATCATTGCACAGTTTATTTTCCGGGGATGCCGTATTAATGCTTGTGGTTGGTGGTTGCAGCGTTTCAAAGTTCGGTTTGGTATCCAAATTATCAGTACCATTAGGTATTTCACCTTGCTGATGATGAACAGGAATATTCTCGGGATTTGACACTTCCATTGCCACAATGCCAGCTGATTCATTATCCACTATACCTCGCTCAACACTTGGTTTCCGTTCTCCATCCTGTGAAGCTTTCATAGCTGCCTTCTTTTCGCACTTGAATCTCTTTTGCCTTCGTAAATAACAGCCATTTTCGAACATGTTCCCAGCATCTGGATGAAGGGACCAATAGGATCCCTTGCCTGGTTTATCTGGGGATCTGGGTACCTTCACGAAACAGTCATTGAAGGATAAACTATGTCGGATCGAGTTTTGCCACCTTTGTTGATTCTGTCTGTAGAAGGGAAATAAATCCATTATCCATCCATAGATTTCACTCAGTGTCATCATTTTCGATTCACTTGACTGAATAGCCATAGTTATCAGTGATATATAACTATATGGTGGCTTGGCATGAGTGTAATTTCTACGATAGGGTTTGTCTTGCCGATGTGCCATTGAACCTGGCACGAGAGCCATATTAGGACTTATTGCCATGTTCGGGGTCATAGGTGCGTACTGTCCAGCAATTCCAGTAACATTTATCGGTGATGATACTGCTGCAGCATGAGGCATTCCAGGATGATTTATGTAATTGATACCTCCAGCAGAAAATCCTTGGTTCATAGGATTTGGTATGGCTGCCGCCGTAGGATTGCTGTAAGCAGGCAGGGAAATCGCTGCGCTAACGGCTCCATGTGTATAAGCATTGTTAATGCTAGCTGCGGTATAAGTAGGCTGATATGGAGGGTATCTTGCGCTAGGCATAAGTTCACCTGGAGCAGAAAACATAACCGTTCTGTTTCCTTGAAAAACTGAATCGCTAAACTATGTCACAACTTGGGCGCTAGCACAGAACCTGAATGCTTATTAGGTGTAGTGAGACTACGAATGAAATCGTCTCTTCGGGTTGAGTATTTATAGAGCGCTTTGCGACCATGGGCGTTGTGCAGTTCTCTTCTATCGCTTTCACCTGTAATACTTTCAATGTTTAACAGCCCTGCACTAGTTATGGAGATAAAGAAACCTTCATGAACCTACAATATCTAATTCATTGTACCCACCGTACCTGATACTTTTGGCATGCGACGTGGGACATATTATTATAGGTTAAGTAAAATGTCGGATGCGGAACGAGTATCTTCATAGCAAGTTAAATCAAGAATCGTGTTATAGTAAACCATTTAATTTGTTTAGATCACAAAATTGTATCCAATTGTCAACAAATTAATCAAATTAAGTCTATGAATATTAAGTACACATCCAAGGTACTATTTATATGGGACACCGAAATTTTGTCGTCTTTGTCAATATTTTTGCACAAATAAGTTGTTAAAATAAGCCTTTGCTCAGAGTATGCATACAAGACCAATTCAAACAAGTCACCTGTTTACAGTACTGTTTTTTGTATGAATTACAAAAATTTCAAGTAGATTTTCCAGCTTTATAATCTTAACTACTTTATGTATTGACTAACCGGTTATTATACTATTTGTTGATCATACTGTGTTTATAGCTTATACAATGGTAGAACAAATGTAAAATCAAATATGTGAAAGTCTATATACTCGTTTTTGTACATATTTATGTAGTCTTCATTCACAAAATCAGATGAGTGTAAATATGAGGAAGTTGAATAGGAATGAAGTATGTTTGTATTGCTTGTTGTATAAGCATAGAAATCATCTTAGTGTAAATTTACCAGTCTCTATGATTATGGCACATTTACTGTATACAACTGAAAACATTTGCTTTCTTGTGTTTGGCAAGCAAGCAAGAAGGTAAACATACAACATTGGGGATATAATTGTATTTATTTTGAAACTGTTACAGAATCTTCCACATGTCAATAGAGTACATGAAGCAAAATAAAATCTATTTCAACGTTATTGAATCAAATTTGAAACAAATCATTGATTTTCAGGACCATACGTGGAAGTCGGAGATAGAGAGATTTGATATTCCTTGGATATTAACTGAAGGTTGAAAAACACTCTCGTACATATTCCTGAATAATTCTATTATGCAACAATCCGTATGAGAATGTACTAGGTACAGCGTCCTAGAATATTATATTCATCGAAATTAAGCGACCTTCATATCGGTATGAATCCCTTCTCAATGATTAATCTTACAGCAAATATTTGTCTTCGCTCCGCGTGCGTCCGCTTCTACGGCAAACAAGAGTGCTCTCATTTTGTCTGTATTACCAGAACCAGATCAACATTCACAGAGTGGGAAAAGAGTGTCGTTAAGTATTGTGTAATGAAGAACACAAAGCAAGCGTTGCAGAAATTTATTTCTCGCGATATTTGTTCTGTTAAACCTACATGTACTAAACTGTGACATTAAATTTGCGATGCTCACCAATGCAGAAGTGATAGTGTATAGTTAGTTAATCAGTTACAGTCTGTCAAATTCACCATGCAGTTCTCTTTATATTCAAAACCACTAGTTAGAAATCGCGTAAAAAATCATACAAAAAATGAAACAATATGTCTTAACAACATAAACGATGACTTCGTCATTTTCATATCATAAATGGAAATATAAATTATATATTTTTTAACACATGAAAATTCACGAGGGGAACATCACAATGTGGACAACGGTTTATTCTTGCGGATGTTACCACCTGGATTCATAAGCGGTTTGGCGTGATACTTTGAAGATTACACAATGCTTGCCACACGCAATTCCTACACTGATCGATGAGGTGAGCTGAAACACGCTTTCGCGAATCATGGTGTCTCGATATAGATGTGGCCAATATCATACTACGAAAATTCTAAAGCAGATTTATTCCAAACCGTCATCTACAAATATATATTAGGAAGGTATATAATTGTGTCACTGCACGGGGCACTTTGTAAATCGAGTAATAAATTTAACGATGGTAGCAAAACACTCTTTACGAACCTCCATTCCATACTCTGTCAATATTTGAACACTTGTTAATGAATGATAGTATTTCACTTGTGGGCTTTACTGATCACGAGTTTACTGTTATTATTTTCATCTGTGGAAGGGTACCTGGAATCCTACTCATATCAACTATTTCCTTGCGACATTACTTAATTGATAATTTGAGGTACAGACATAAAATCTTTGTGATTTACAATTTTCAGTTCCTATACGCAAAGAAGAATCATCTGAATAACTTTTTTGCATATCAATTTCCGAAGTATTAACTCCAACCTCTAGACTGTAGTGATAAATAAATTTCTTCAAATATGAATGTTGTCATCTAGCTTCGTTCAAAAATTATTTTTAGAAATGTGTATTCAAACTGTATAGTATTCTTATTATGGTATTATGCCAAAGCTGATTATTTATACTGATTAGGAGGTGAGTAAACTTATTGATATAAAATTCATTTCGTTAGCGACTAGTTATCTTTGTAAACATCAACGACGATAAATAAATATTGTTGTAATGTCAACTGTACCAAAAAAGTAGCTAGATAAATATCACATTTAACCAGACATAAATAGCTTCTTTTTTATATTTGAAGTATTCATTGTAAACTAATTTATTAGGTTGTAATAAGTATATTTAGATTTGACTATTCTTCACCTTAGGGATCCGAAAATTTGTTTTTGATTCGAAAATTAGTCGTTGAAATTTGTCAAGCAAGTAACCATCAAACATTTTTTCCGATGATGGAGAGTATACATACTTAATATTTGTAAAACAGATTATATTTGCCTGTTGCAAACATGGTAGAGAAAAAGAAAAGACTGTAGACTGCATAAACATTTTCATTTAGTTTTAAAGCCAAATAAAATATTTGACTATATATGAAAACTAATGTGTGCATATTGGAATGTTTGTCCGTAACTAACAGAAAACATTATGCATGTGAGGTCTGCACTACTGTATGAAATATGCCGAAAAACCATTTGAGTTTTAATTGGAACAAGACAGCCACGGACAGGAGAGGAGCCCTGAGGTATCAAATCAGAATATTAACCATATGTATATCCCGCAATCTTCACCGTTGGTTTTTAAAGGTGTCGATGGTTGATACAATGAAAACCTTCCTAAGCAAATAAGACTTTTTACAGAAACGGAACCCAACTTCCGTCCCACGCAGAACTACACTGCTAAATACTATACAAAAACTTATTATCATTGAATAAACAGACGACATACATATATATTCATACATACATACAAATCTTATAAATATAGAAGAAACTATGTGTGTGTGTGTGTGTATATTCGTGTGAACATAACTCCTAGTCATCTTGACTTGTAGCTCTGAAAATTATAATGGCGGTATCTTGCCGACGCTGGAATGTCATGGTAAACTTTTTTTCCAAATGAGGATCCTAAACGCAGCCTCAGATCACTTTTTTGGTTAATTTTAGTCTAATTTTATGAAAATTCAGAAAATTGACAAAAGTGACATCACAAATTTGATTATTCGGAGACTCGGCAGGCCAGAATATGCTTTATGACGTCTGTCACAAAGGCAAAGTTTTACTCTTTTAAGTTTTACCATTCCTTTCAGGCCAACGAATTGCTATTAAAATAGCTTTTAAACTGGATTAGGGTCACTTTTAATTTGTTGCTGGCGACTGTATATCCGTGCAAAAGGTATATCTACCTCTATTTTTTTCATTTTAATGAATTTTCATTTAAATGAAATTTTCAATTTCAAGAAATTAGGCTGCATTGCCTCTGGGAAGTTAAGCGGCCAAAATAGGGAATCTAGAAACATCATTTTCCCTTGTCCGTGGCCTGAGCACGTCCCGGGCAACTTACCTAAAGATATCGATCCCATAGGAGCCTGGCGCTGTAATCAATGGACGTACATTGAAAGCAGGTAAGCTTTAAAACGCTTTACTAAACGCCATGGATGTTTACGAAATTTTGCACGAAGTCAAGATGCATACCAGAATAATGCATAAACAGAGGAAACTCGGGTCTTGACACTTTGGGGGACCAAAGAGACTCTAATCCTAATTAAGATGGCGTAGCTCTCCACAGGAGCTAGTATAAAAAATAAATTTAAACTTGGACATGATGTAGTGTCCGTAATAAAGTATTATGCATATTAATGCATTATTTCAGCGGGGATACTTTCATGCGTTTTTTTTTCTCTCCAATGCAACAGTGTCGTACCCCTTCTCACTTTTAAGCTGTTTCGATATATCGTAGAACAGTGCAAACTCTGTTAACAGATAAAGAACATAAACGTATATTTGTGTACAGTAGTTTACGGATGTTTAGCAATTAACAGGATTACAAATATCAATCATATACCAAGAAAAATACTTGGGGTTTTTTGATCAATAGCACCATCTATTACCAGCTAATTCGCCAGTGCGAAATCAGTATGAAATTAGACCAAGCAGTGTCAAGTTTGACAAATAGCTTGCCACTGATTTCCATGGTAAATAAACGTTCAACTGAATCAAAATAGCTTCTTCGGTAATAACTCTCAGATCAATATTCAAAAAAATGCTGTAAACGTCAGCATAAACAAATCATTTAAATTTAGCTAGATTTGTGTTTTTGTCTGTGTAAAATCAAAAACTGTACTATTTTTAAAAAAATGTCTCCTACCTTAACAACTATATTGCTAGTAGAACAATTTTCTGTGTGCAATGCTATGTCTCACTGCATTGAATAATACAAACGTAATTAGTAATCCAAGTATCTTCTCCTTGTTCATGAATAGTCGTAAAATCAGCGTGTAGACTTATTAACGTCTTTGTAACATTGATTGAGCAAGCATGTTATGAAGAAACATATAGTATATGTAATATTCAATTGCTTTGAACCTTGAAATTACACCTTACACATTCTAGTAACTCGTACAATAAACTTATTCACTAAATCTGGCACTTCTACGCGCTTTGAGATATATATATATATATATAAATTATATTATATATATATATATTTTTTATATATATATATATACTGTAATTATTTTGCAATTGGCAAACGTCATAAAATATTACATAATAGTATAATGGTAGAAATAGGGATATCAACGCATGCCAGTCGTAGGATTTTGACCACCGCTAAAAAAATCTGCTGTAAGAATTAAGCACCAGTAAGAAACTATCGGTGTAAGAAATTGCCGCAGTAGGAATCTGTCCGTAAGAAACTCAGGTTCAATTCATTCCAAATTTGCTTGCCGTAAGGTCTTGCTCGAGCAGTAAACATAGCCTGCTCCCACTCACAGATCTATAGCATAAGTACTATCTCAGAATAAGTGATCCGGCGTTGTCTGGAAGCTCTTATCATAATAGTCTTTAAATACCTAGTACGGAAGCACAGACGATTCTCTTGTTTAGGTTGGCGTTCGCTGCACCACCTAGAGTAGGGTGTATAACTTCTCAGCAACCGGTAACCAGAGTAAACAATAAACATGGGCGTAAATTGCAATTACACTAAATTATATCATAAAAGTTGCAAGCAACATTATGTTTGGAACAACTGAGCAGATTACATTTTTTATATTCAAGGTTGAGAGGAGAAGATCTTTTACTTCATATGTTTTGTCATGTTCTTTAATTTCTTCTGTAATTTCAATTGTTATCTGCTCATCCAACTAAAAGTATAGAAAGTAGAAATTTTACAGAGAGCTAGTGATGGTAATAATTGTGACCCAATAGTAGTGGAGAATACAACGACAACGGGTGATGTTATGTCATGATGATATTATGGCATATAATGCTGGTAAAGATGTGAAGCCCTAGAATCACTTCCTAAACATGATATTGAACGATGGGGAAATGTTACTGTTGGTAGACTGACGTGAGATATTGAGATAAGCGAATGAGCGAAGCAGCAGAGTGGAAAATAAGTCTCGTGGTATTGCTTGAGATGTAGAGTGTAAAATATACTTGATAAACGGTTCTAATAATACGATTGTGATTTTAATGCTTGCTTGTTAGTTTGTGGCATCAAGTTTGTGTTGGTGATACGAGCCTATAATATAATTGAAGTGTACATACAAAACTGTGTATTGAATTATACCTTACCACAGTGGTTTCCAAACTTTTTCTACTCGCGTACCATTTTGACTCGTACAGTGCTCTCGTACCACCTACAAAGTTTTGCGACACACCTGGAAATCTCTAGTGGCGCACAAAGATTATAGAATATTCAATTCGACGCAAAAATAATTGCTACATGTTGCTGTTAAGGTTGTTTCGTGTAAAGGGCTTTGCTTTTAACACGTGTTCCTAAACTTTTCTTGCTCCCAAAGACCTATTTCTTCGCGTTAAGAATTTCGGTAAGCTTGTTGACAGTACGAAAGCAATATCCCCCATTACTTGTAAGACTATAAGCGATTTTCTGAAATGACAGTAAACGGAGGTTATAACCTCAGAATTGATGTTCATAAAACATCCGATTCCACTGAGAATACCATAAGTAACTCAGACAGACCTACTACTCCTTCAACAACACCTAGGAAAATATCTCCTTCTACTTATGAAAACACTAACCAACCTTTACAATCTGTCACTAACACACAACTTGACACAAACACCACACCGCCTGTTGAAACAAAACCTAGGGTTACCGTTTGTTACCATCCTTCCACTTTCACAAGCACTCATATTCAGCCTTTGACCCGTAATGAGGGAATGGATAGCAAAATGACTGCATACTCTTCCCCTGTCCCGGCAGTTTCTATGTTAAAGGGCCCGGGAAAAAGAATATTATGATTCCACCCATTTGGCGATATTCCATACAGGCGTATTTCACTACCATAGGGGCAGTTTTTGAAAATGAAGGTGCTAGTGAAAAGGATAAATATAATACCCTCGACCGTGTTTTGCGCGAATTAGAAGTGGCTAAGGTATTTTACATTTTGGAAGAAAGAGCTAACGATAACAGTTACACATGTTTGAAAACTGTGTTGATTAAGAAGTTCGCAGGTGATTTCGACGACCGCCTTGATAAGTTGTTTCGCACCAAAAGTTTAGGGGATTACACCTCCTCAGAAGCTCTTAAAGTTTTACGTTCTTACTTTGGCGACGAAAAAGATTCCAGTCTAGCCGACAGGATATTGAGACGAGAATTGCTTATGTTGTTGCAAGGTCATATAAGATCTATAGTGTGTGTTCAAAAAATTGAAACACTGTCTGAACTTGTCGAAGCGGCTGATAGAGTTGTAACAAGTCTGAAATACACGGAAATGCCTGATTTATCTCAGGATTCCAAACTAACGAGCTTAGAATCGAGTGTTGGATCTTTGAAAACTCTTGTGGATCAGTTAGCTGCTCAAAATAGGCCAAGTAATTGTGGTGTGGATTTTTCTTTGCGATCTTCCTCTGATTTGTCGCTAAATGCTCAATCCTTTCAGTCCACAACTCCTGTCAATCCCCAGTAGAACACCATTTTAGAAACAATTATCAGCCAAGCAGCAGAAGAAACTATGAAAAACTATGAAAAAAATTGAGAATTGACAGCCATTTTTTTCATTGATGTATTTCAGAGTATACCGTACGTTCAAGATTGTAACAATCTCACTTTGCTAACTGACAATAAACCGTTGTCAGGAAAATTGAACTCGCCCATAGAAAGTCATACACCTATGCAAGCTCACCAGATTGATTTCATCAGTCAATTGGTCCAGAAATAATGTATATCGCAGGAGACGCTAATATAGTAGCAGACGCACTATCTCGAGTAACTGAAAATATTGCTTTATCTGAGGAGAATAGGACCGCTAAGGAAATAATGAGTCATGATGATGAGTCAACCTCAGATACAGATGAGGAAAGAATAGTTGCAAATGTATTTTCGCATTTAAAAATGCCAAATACGTTATCAGTTAATGACATTGCGCAAAAACAGCCGGAGGATGAGGAATTGCAAATGCTCAGAGAACAACATACTTCTCTAGCAATTGAGAATTTATTGTTTGCCCCTTATTAAACAATAATGTGCGACGTTTCACTTGACTATCCAGGGTCAATAATATCGCAAGTGCAACGACAGATGATTTTTTAACTCAGTTCATCCGTTAAATCATCCGGGGATAAAGGGGACCACTAAAATGATATTCCAAAGATACGTTTGGAGAAATATCAAAGTCGATTTGTCATTTTTGTCTTCTTGTTGTATAACTTGCCAAAAATCGAAAATTCAGAGGCATAGCCCCATTGCAAGCATACACAATTCCGAAAGCTTGGTTTGAAATTATCCATGTTGACATTGTAGGACCTTTTCTTCATAGCAACGGGTACAGATATCTGTTAACAGCAATTTGCAGATACACGCGATTCCCTGTAGCAATACCTATTGATAGCATTTCTGCAGAGACTGTGGTGAACGCTTTCATGATGCATTTTGTTTCAATATTTGGGTGCCCGGTCCAAGTAGTAACTGACATTGGTGGAGCATTCATTTTGCATTTATGGAAGGATGAATGATGAAATACCTAGGAACCCGTCACACACTAATTACTGCTTATCACCCACAAGCCAATCGAATGGTTCAACGTTTTTTACAGGCAATTGAAATGTTCGTTGAAAGCACATGAAAATAACACTGACTGGTTCTACAATTTACCTATGGTACTTTTGGGTAATCAAGTAAAGGAAGATATTGGCTTGTACCCTTTTGAAATGGCCTGCGGAGAAGCCCTAAGAATTCCTGGTGATTTTGTTGCTTTCGATTTAGATGAAAATCCAATTGATCAGGGACATTATATGAATCAAATAAGGAGATTTATAAAAACTTTGAGACCACCACGCCCATTTGAAGATGTGAAATCTTATTTGCAAAAGGAACTTGAGACATGCACACATGTATTTGTCAGAGATGAGGCACACAAACATGCTATACAAAGAGCTTACAAAGAACCTTTTAGGTTCTTCCGCAGTATGCAAAGTATTCCGTAATTGAGAAACTAGGACAGCCATACAAAGTTTCTGTATACCGTTTAAAAGCTGTAAAAGCTCAATTTTCTTACTGACTAAATAACGTAGCCCCCTTCTCAATTTCGGGAGGAGACGCCCAATCAGACTGGCAATATCGACGCACGATATCACTGAGGAAACACCCGTACCTTCGGACGAGCTGTTTAGTGGTCTTACAAATGCCAGTGATTCAACAGACTAAGAGTGGAAGAACATCGATAATTCCAAGTTGCTTCCTAAATTTTATCTACACAACGTTAGCGCCAACGCCAACGTGTATTGTTTAAAATTGCCGATTTTGGATCCATTGATCATCACTTTGCTAATTGTACGGCTACTGTTACTGTTTGTTATCCTGGATTGACCTTATGTTTGTTGGATAATTTTGGATTTTCGATGAAGAATATATGCAGAAAGTACAGAACAGAAATATTGAGGCCATGCTAGAAGAGTCTTAGGCGTATATTGAGTGTACATTGTCGAATGTAAGGAATCGATTTGCCCTCTTGAGTAGAATTTATCCTGGGAAAAAATTATCCGATACCTCTGGTACAGAAAAAACCTGCTACCACAATTGGGAAAGAAAACAGTTGAGCTACCATATTTTTTCTGACACTGTCATGGTATTACTTCCCTCACGGTACACAAGTTATTATGTTATCCGACCCTTGCTGTTATGCTAAAACACATCACCTTACTATGGGGATTTCCTATGACCATAAATGACTGTTATACGTAAGATTTTTATGTACATTCGATATTGGCACGTTAGAAACGGTAACGTACTTATACCGGTCAGAGATACTATTACTGCTTATAGAGGTAGAGTGGTAGACCGATTGACACGTATTGCCGATAATAGAGGTCTTGGAGATGAGAACGTAGATACCCAGAGTATGTAGTATGTATGTATGTATGATTTTTGTTCTATGCCTGTATTTACTCTGTGTTTTCGTATAACTTTCTTTCATACTTTTCAATTGCATACTGGAATTGAAAGGAGGGAAAAAAGAAAAAAAAAACATATCGTAATACTGTATTGCCATTTATCATTTTGCTATGTATCGCATTTTTTCCTATAATGAAAAAACGCCCTCTTTTTCTGCAGTGCTATTTCATGTTACTGTGCATGCCTTTTTTCATGCAATTACCACGTGTGATTTAATCAAATTTCCGTGCTGTGGATTATCACACCATTATGTGGTTGTGCTATGTGTTCGCCCACTTTTCCACCGGAACTTTAGCTTACGGGTGAGGGGCCTTTATAGGGAGTAGAAATTGTACAGAGAACTAGTGATGGTAATAATTGTGACTAAATAGTAGTGAAGAATACAACGATAACGAGTGATGTTAGGTCGTGATGATTTACTGACATATAATGCTGGTAAAGATGTGAAGCCCTAGAATCACTTCCTAAACATGATATTGAACGATGAGAAAATGTTACTGTTGGTAGACTGACGTGAGATATCGAGATAAGCTGACTAGCGAAGCAGCAGAGTGGAAAATAATCCTTGTGATATTGGTTGCGATGTGGAGTGTAAAACATACTTGATAAACGGTTCTAATAATACAATTGTGATTTTAATGCTTGCTTGTTAGTTTGTAGCATCAAGTTTGTGTTGATGTTACGAGACTATAATATAATTGAAGTGTACATACAAAACTGTGTAATGAATTATACCTTACCAAGAAGCATCTTTAAACCGAAGTATTACGTTTGTTTTATGTAACCTTCTGAATACTGGTCAAGGATAGCGAAGTTATACCTTTGTAAGCGGGAGTGTATTTGTGGAGTTTCCCCGTATGCGGCCCGCAAGGTTTTCCTCAAACCTTTTGTGGCCCTTCATGCTCGCAATCTTAGAACACCCTGCTCTGTACCCACTGTACCATCATATTCATATTCGTGATGTCATAATACAGTGATATCGAAACGTTTGAAACCGTGAGGAATGTCAATTTTTGTTTAACGTGTTGTTCTAGCCGCTAGATGGCGACATTCTCCGCAGTTTCTTTGGGTGCTCAGCAGTAGCGAATTCGTCTCACAATCAGTGGTGGCGTGCTGGAACGCCGCTCCGCCACCTCTACAAGTGAATGATGGGTTAATAGTCAATAGTAGGCTTAATATGCTCTTATATATTTAATAGTAAACCAGCTGGAATTGTGTACGTGTCCGATGCACTCACGTGAACGCTTCCTGTCCATTTACGAGACGAACGGTGTGAGACAAAGTTGCCAATCGTGGTAACATTCCATTTTGGAGCTCCGTAGCTCCGGTAGCTCCGGTACCTATAAAATTACCACTACACCCCTGCTCACAATCAAGCGGTTACAGGTTCGAGCCTCGCTAGAGCTATCACCGTGTCCTTGAGCAAGGACCGAGGTTCGAGTAACCTCTTGGGTTCATCATTATCCCGTCAGTGACTATAGGTAATACCATCACGAACGCTCCCGAATCTAGGGAATTAAAAAAATCTTTAATGCTAATTAAAATAATACCGCCATTACCTGGGTTAAGATACCCTTAGTTACCACGCCAAATTTGGTTCGCATCGGTTCAGTCGTTTTTTATGGAGTATAGATAGCGACGCTCAAACATGATTCTGATAGTGCATAAACGACCTTTCGATAATTATTTATTTTACATTTCAACCTTGCAAACATAATATAATGTTTCATATTCAAGCGAACTCAATATAATAACTGCTTTTGTAGAACATAGCGTCTACCAAGATCCAATTACCTTTGTTCCTTAGAATACGTGTGAGGTCTGCTGCACACAAACTTTTGTTACTATTCCGCATAATTGATAACGTCACGAATCACGTGTGTTAAACACGGCGTGTAGTGTATATTCAATAAAGATATACTCGATAGGATATACATGTACTGATCTAAAGATTGGAATTCGTTCCCTAGCTGCCAATCTTCTGGTACTACAAAAGGAATTTTAGTTAAGCTTTGAAAGATAGCACAATAAGACAAAGCTTACAGGCTATTGCGTTTTAGATGGTAGCGTGATTGAAAAGGACCAATCGAAATCCCATAATTCGTGATTTCACTGATTTAACAATATTAAACTCCAAAATTTACTATTTACCAATTAACATTATCCTTTGCTGGATTGAAAAAAACACAGAATCATTATTCATTAGAAAAAGCCTCAATGATTGCTGCCACGTTGAGAATCTAGTTTCTTCCAGAAGCAAGTCTACATTACTTGTATATCGTATTCTATCGCAGGCACTGTTTAATATCTCGCAGGAGTTTGGAATTGCGGTAAGACTTCGAAATTACTATGTTGTTTACTTTGCTTCTAAGATTGTTTACAGTAAGAAAACGCTGTTAGTTCAATGGATAAATGAGAATAGGATAAGGCATTTTTCTGAGATTTTCGCAATGAATACTTCATTATGCTTTGTTAAGTTCGACTAAATAACAAGTAGAATGCCTCTCGTTATGTAGTTCCATTCCTTTATGTAATCTTTATTGTGTTCATCTGTAATAAGTAACGTCTAGTATTGTATTGTACTATAAATAACCTAAAGTATTCTTGTTTATGTGAACTGAGAATACTGCCCGCCGAGCTTTGTTTTGTGGAAAACCAGTGCTGATATAATAATGATTTAGTAATCTTATACTACCGTCTCAAACTCGTTCGAATGTGAATGGAAAGAATTAGGAAAATCATTGTCGTGTTTATATAATCAGCAGTTGGTCTTTTATCTTGAAAGATACATTATCGTACGAGAAATTAAATAATAACATTGGTTGTGCGCAGAGCAATTTTTCAAAAAGATATAATATCGTCTTCAAGTATAGACAAAGAGGGAAAACGGCTAGCTGCAGAGTATACATTTACATATTTAAATAGAGTTAGATATGAAGTGAGTTATTAGTGAGATATTGCCAGGTCTTAGCTATGACAAGCTAGATATTATTTGTGGACAGGTCAAGAAAAGAATAACAGACTATTCTTAGACTTCCATCATTTAGGTATGCAATATTTGAGCCAGGTGAGCGATAATTGACACATACAATCGAAAAAAATTTGATACAGTAAAAATCGTCGAAATCATTTGGTCGCACGGCTATTCGTCTCATATTTAGAGGTTTCCATTGAGGTAAAGTTACAGGTTGTGGAATTATATAATACTGCATATTGCATTTATTACTATTTAATTTACAGACATACTTATAGTGGACTTATGACATACACTGAGTGAAGTAAGTTGTTACAAAAAAACATTATTTTAGTAGCATAACAGAAAATATTTGTTCAATACATTGTGTCTTCGTCTAAGTAAAGATAACTGTGTGCTGCAAGTCAATGAGCATTCATCTGACGCCCTTTTAAGCATCCAAATATATGCAATTCAGAATCTCTGAAGTCCTTGTATTGTTTCAATGCTTACTTAACGATTTTGAAGATTTTATATCGGCCGATTCAAACTAGGCTAGTACACTGCAATATTTACTGTGATATTACAGTAATTAAAAATATTTACTGTGATATTACAGTAATTAAAATGTGTACCGTTGAAAATGCGATCGACTGTTTACGTCTAACGTAATGTTTTCATCAATATCACCCCATTCTCAAGTTGTAGCATCTACTACAATATGACGATCGATGCATGAACTGTTTATTAACCCGGGTTCTTTAATACCTATTAGCTAATCCTTATATAAAAGGATCAAAAGTTGCTTTTAATCATATTTTCATTCATTGGCTAATCTACTGTTGTCTTCTACATGTGGAGAGAAAGACCTCTTTCTGATGTTCATGGTGCTACCCTCGAAATTCGAAGTGTGGAACGTATGAAGTTAGTGGTACGAAGTCCGAGGCTGTACACTGTACTTTCGATTATTACTGCGGTAAATATTATGGTATTGTCTTCTACTACGGAAATTGGCATGGAGAAAGTTTTAGAAATCCGTTAAGCATTTAAATAATCTTAAGGACTGTTCAAAGACTTAGAGATAGAGACATAAAAAGTTAAGAACGAAAAGTGCCTGCTGAGGCCAGGCGTGTGACCAACCCAGACCACATTATAGCAAGTCTCCGCCAATCGCTATACAGTACAGTATTGCGTTTTATCGATGTATTCTAGACCAGTGCTCTTCAACCTTTTTTACCGTATTACACCTTTTACAATTTTTCAAGAACTTTGTATACCTCACAAATAACAATGTTTAATTATGCACAGAAAGTAAAAAAAAACTAGATGGTAGGTCAAGTTATTATAAATGATTATTTTAGTCTTTACTGGGCAGAGGCAATTAACCACGCAAAAGTTGTGTAAAAAACGTAAAAACAAAGTTGATTTAGTGGCTTCTGTGATTAGAAGCCCTGACTTAGGCTGTACACCCTTCGTATACCATTTCTCACTTGTATACCCTACTTATGATCCGGTATACACTTGGGTATACCGTACACCTGGTTGAAGAGCACTGTTCTAGACGCTAACTATGGAAGACAAAGAGTTACACACTACTGTACCAGCAAACTCTGTATAAGAATAAGCATCATTATGTTGTCATAATGTTCAGTCCTACTTTCCATGAAACGTCGCTTTTGTGAGTTCTTTTTAAACACAACTGCAAATTTAATGTTTAAGTAACTATGGTTCAGTCTTTAGGTTGTGTTAACAGATAGTGCTATTCATTTCATGGGGTATGACAGTTTATTTTCATATAGTTTGAGCAACGTTTTTTCTTAGTTACGCAGTATTATCTATACTATATAGTAAGGTTACGCATAATATGCTAGAACTGTTAGAATTTGCAAGGTAGATTTTTTTTGTAAACGGAATTCATGAAGTTACCTTGGTCTGGGAAGAGGGTCGTTCGAACAGACAGAAGTACGAAATTAAGCACCCCGAGTTTTGATACGTTCAATTAATACAAATTATATTACAAGAAAATCGCAGATTAGGCGGAAAGACTTCAGCAAAGTGGTCCGCGGTAACTTTGAGTTTCTACCAGGGTGCCTAGGTGCTGTACATATATATAATCAGACTACATACGTATATGGGAAGGGCACATGATAAAAGCCAAAGTTTCACCGATGCAACTGAATGCAATGAAATGAATAGGACCTGATACGAATTTGCTGAAAATACTGCCGACTTCGATTGCCGTAGGCCCTATGTCGTAGGGTATGCTATGTGGAATGTAGGTTGTTACTTATTCAGATACGCCGGTAGTTTACATACGCGAGAGAAGTAGGCTACGTAAGAAAAACAGCATTAGCGTTCTCGTAAATATAAGACGTAATAAGTTTGAGAGTAATTTTCCATGATGTAACGAAATGACGTGTTCAAAATACAACGTCACTGGAAATTATCGATTGACTCTAGTATTTGCAGATGGTGCTGCTCTGATATGGAGCTGATACTACGGGAGTGCTGAAATTTACGCAGGTGTTGTTTCATCCAGTTCAAATTCGTTTAACACATAGTAAGTGAGGTGTTTATTAGCATGAATTGCAGCGGTCAGATGGTGAAATAAGGAGCTGAATACTTACCAGTTAGCGAACTTCGTTCATCAGTACATACGTAGTTTGTTAGGTCCTTCCCCGTATGATTGCAACGATAAATGTATGTATATAATGTAATGTATATATCGAAAATGGTGTCGTTCAAAAGTTTTTTAATTTTTTGCAATTTCCAGCACAATGTGTAGCACCCTTACCTCAGACGATCACCTAGGCCGAGCATTAACGGTGGTAGGCATAAAACAGGAATACAGTCCGTTCGAGAGTTCTGGTGGTTTAAACGCTAGCTTTAACTCATCTTCGGGTAGCAGTCCTGAAAGCAATTGCTCTGATGGCTTACCTAGTAGCCCCATAGCAATAATGTCACTCGGAAATGAGTTAGATTTCTTTCCTAGCGATAATTTCGACAGCAGCGCAGATTCCGGCTTGGGGTCTGCCAATTCCTACTGCCAAGATGAAACGATGTGCTTCCACTGGCGACCTCTTGATATTAAATTGGAGCCGTTTACTTGTTGCGACGAAGATATATCACGTTACCAAGCGGAAGTGCTAGAATCCACAGTTCGAGATTGCGCTCAATCAATGCTGCAACAATTTACGGAAATCCGTCGTGATCAATCTGATAGAAATCTAGCGAATGCTGCTCCACCTGGAGCGGTAATGATAAAGGCTCCATGTAACGATGCAAGTTCGTATCCCTCCCTCCCACGATGCGTAACATCCACGACTTCTCCATCCCACCTTAACCCCAGTTCGGCTCCAAAACGTCTCTGCTTGGTGTGCGGTGATGTTGCGTCAGGCTATCACTATGGTGTTGCGTCTTGTGAGGCATGTAAAGCGTTTTTTAAGCGCACCATACAGGGTAAGATATGACATAGCGATTATTTCTTTTTTAAGTATTTAATGTATCAGTTCCATACAATTATATAGTGTTTCTTATCATCATACTATCAATTAATAGGCAGCATAAACTACACTTGCCCATCGTCAAATGACTGCGAAATAACGAAAAGAAGACGGAAGTCATGTCAATCGTGTAGGTTCACAAAATGTCTTCGTGTCGGAATGCTTAGAGAAGGTTCGTCGCTACTAGGGATTATTGCTTCGCTATAAGTATGAGGAAATATTTGTTCTCAAACCGTAGTTTGCGGGGAAGGTAAGGTTTTATTGGTCACCAAGATCAGTAAGAATTCTACTCCAACGGAGAAACGGGTCAATATTGATTGTAACTATACTGACTGGATAGAACTTGAATATTTTATCTGTGGTGATATCATTTACACTTTACAGCTTCAATCTGATGAACATACATTAATTATTATTAGCAGTATATTGTATCTTTTTATAGTTGTTATTATACTCAACTCATTAACAGAATTGAAATGCATATGTGTCCTTCACGATTTATTGTAGTTCCCTGAAAATTGAAAGTTTTATGCTTTTCAAAATATCGAAATGCCACAAAATAGCTGCTTGGGAGGGCTGCGGAAGTCTTTGTTTTAACCCGGACCTCTTAAGCTGGGGACATCACTGCATATAAGCTAATGCAAATTACCTGCTCCACGATCTATTAAAATATTCTTAGGGGTTCGCCTAGACCGAGTACGAGGCGGGCGACAAAAATATAAGAAGAAAACCACCAGTGAAAATACAGAGCGTTTCCAGTTACCGATCACGCAACATCAACTTCCAGCGCGTAAGCATAATTAATATTTGATTTATTCGATGATATCCCATAGCCATATTGGTGGCTAGGCGCAAGTGCTTGTGAATTTCTCATATTCTCCACAATACCAATAAATCTTTTATTCAATAGTCAATAAGGTTGTGTCGCACCTCCTACTGGCAGAACCGGGTAAGCTTAGTACCGCACAAAACACAAAGGAAGCGAAAGGCCGAGAGAACATTCTATCTACCTTATGTGATTTAGCTGATCGTGAACTTGTTGTTATAATCGGATGGGCGAAACATATTCCTGGTAAACTGTCGTACAGTTCTTTGTGAAAATTTAATCTTTTATTGATCATCAGTAGGTAGTGGTAACTGATATGTTCATTTTGGATTGCAGGATTCTCGATTCTACCTTTGGCGGACCAAATGGCGCTTTTGCAATCAGCATGGATGGAAATACTTATTTTGGGAATTGCATACAGGTATAGAACAGTCATTGAATTTATGTACATGGCAAGAATAAGAAGCATAATCTAATAGTTTAAGTGTAATTTTTCATTTTAAAAGGTCCTTGCAGTTCGGAGACGAACATGTTTTTGCGGAGGATTTTGTACTAGACGTCGAAACCTGTCAGTCGACCGGATTGTCCGAGCTTAGTAGCGCTTTACTACAGTTGCAGCGAAGACTGAAATCACACAAACCAAACAAAGCTGAATTCGTTGTGATGAAAGCCCTTGCTCTTGTTAATTCAGGTATATTTATCACTGATTAAGAACAACTGCCAGCGACTCATTTGTAAATAACTTGTTATACAAGTAAACAAAGAATTCATATTTCTCACAGTTTTACTAATTATTCATTGTCCTTTCGCTTCAAGTATTACTCGGAAAAATGTCGCACACGGCATTTGCGTATATCAGTACATTTAGTTCTACGGCAGGTAACGGGTAAACTTCATGTATGGTTGAAACTTCTTTCGTTTTTGTCACTTCTCTCCTTGGGTGACGTGACTGGCGTCGACGAATCGGATGCTTTCGTGATAACAAGGCATTGCCTTGGGTATTGCGCAAACTGATGACATCTTTCAATGAAATGAAGCAATGGTCGACATCACGTCTGGTCGTCATTGGTGATGATTACGTTGCTTCGTCTCCATAGAAACCTATATCAGAATCCTTATATGGCGCGCCTACAGATGATCTGAAGTTAATTTTGGAATGGCTGCCTGTTTACTTGTAACATAGTTTGCTTGTGTAAAGAAACAACCTTTGCGCTTAGGTTCATGCTTGAAAAAGTGCTAACCCCTTTAGCGTACCAACGCAAAACAAGATGAAGTTGAATTATGGAAGTTTACTATGCATTATTATACATATATCTTTTTGTTGAATGAAGTGGTGATGAAAAAAAAGTATTTGAACATGCTCTTTGAAATGTAGCTAGCATAATACAGTTCATAAACTTGTAACATAAAATTCCAGTTGTACTATATGGTTATGTGTATCAGGTACAATGTGAAATCACTACAGAAAATACTTAGCTTAGCTTTATACTCTAAATATGCTTATATCATAAGGAACTCCTCATTTGACAATATGGAATAGGTCGCTCAACTTATTAATTAAACAATGCGATACAATTGAACAATGATCACACATATACACTTATTGTGTTGGGATTTAATTTTTCCTGTGAATCGTACATGTATTGACATGCACAGACCAATAAACACAGCAACAGGCCATTTAAACTTTCTACATGTATTTTAACTAATTACCTAACCAATCAGGGTCTTGAACCAATTACGATGTGTCATCTTCATATTTGTTCCAAACAGAAGTTGAATTGACTGAAACACATTCAGTTCAGTACATTATACTACAATGTGAGTTCTTGTGTAGCAGGAAAATTCATTTGTGAGTACATTTAGACTGTGCTGTTGTAGATACTGAAACTGATTGAGTATATCTGCAAATTCTTGTATCCATATTGAATTTATACATATTGTTTTTCATCTAACAGATTCACCTCATGTTGAAAATCAAGAAAACCTTGCTAAGCTGCAGGATAGCTTGCAGGAAGCACTTAGTGACCAATGCACTCTTCACTATCCCAGTGATGCTAAGCGTTGTTCAAGGTTGCTGATGAGCCTTCCTTTACTTAGGCAGGTCGCAATGAAAGCAGTTGCTTTCTTTCATGCTGTACGTCAGAGGGGTAATATTACTATGCGTAAGCTTTTCCTTGAAATGCTTGATGCAAAAATTTGAGTGCTTTATTGATTTTATTGTATTTATATGCTGTTATTTATTATTGTCGCTCCACTATAAGCCTTATGTGGCAGTCTGTGAATTAAGTACAGTAACTCAAGTACTGTTGTAATTTTAGGAATTGTGTTTATCTTCGACAGAAACTAGAATAGCATCATCCTGCTCGAGGCTAGAGTGCCATTTCTTGTGTAAGCTACTACTTTACTTGCGCAGCTACTGTCACCTAAAGCTGCGTGTAATGATAAAACATCTCGTTTAGAGGCTAGCTATTGATAGAAAATGTTGTAGCTAATTAGGAACATGTACTTGAAATATGGGTCAATTGTTATAAACCCTTCTTAACAGGATTACAGTTGCTTTCCAAAATTGTCACAATGAAGCTGTAGTGTAGTGTATCCAGTAGTTTTCAGGTAAAATTGAAACAAGCAACGTTATGCCTAGCCTAGTTTACACTCTTCATTTTAATTGACTGTACAGTATTAATTTATTCTATGTTGTATAAGCTAATGGTTATACACTTTGTTTTATTTTTATTTTAAAAGGTTTTATATGCGTTTCAATTAATATTGCGTAATTAATATTATTTTGGAAACATGTGTTCCATATTTTTTTTGCATCGAACAAATTTGTCTTTTGGTGTTTCAGTTTTACATCGCTTATTTGGTTTATAAATTAATTTTGTCTGCCATCTGCATTCTTACCAATGATATTCACTTGTGTATTTTTGGACTATTGCTGTGAATTTAGCATCTTAGTCCACTAGTAGCATCACATTATTCTCCAATATTTCTTCACTCCCAGCATTCTTTGGTTGCTTTTTCGATTATTACACATGCCAACGTAAAATCCTGAATAGCATTAATTAATCAATGATATAATTAATGCTAGGATGTTCCATGTAGCTGCACTATGGTCAGGAGTGGAATGCGTTTAAAATGTGTCCTGGTGCCAATGTGGCTGAACAGGAAAAGCTTTATTCTGTACTGGGAAACTATAGCTGGCACTAATGCTCTTGCAACAAGCTCAGTGTACTGTAGAGACCAGAAGACTGTTCAGGGAGCTAATGTGCTAACAATATATATTTACGGCTAACTCGAGGTGTTATAAATCTTAAAATTCACCAATTTCGAACTTTTACAGTAACATTTATATACCAAAACTACAACATGCATTGAAATGTGGAAGATTCCGTGTTGCTACTAAACGCATTTATCGAAACTGCTTGAACTTAGAAATCCAGATAATTTGATCAAATGATTCTATAATATATTAGATATAATAACCTATAAATATTTCAGTCGATTATTCTTTGAATCGTACACAATATGTTGTGCAAAATAAATATTTCAAGTTTTTCACACATTAAAAAACCTAATACCTTGCCAAACTTAGCTAAGATGAAGAAGCATTTTCTGTCTAGACTGTGATATTGGGGAAACAATTAGATATTTTATTTTATTCAAATCAAACGGTTGTTATGTATTATATCATACACAGGGTACACTTTCTAGATTGCAACAAGTGGTAGGGATACACAGATCAGACCAATTTTAAATATCTGATTGATGATTAGGTAACCTAATATCGGATCAACATATGAAACAGTGCTGTTTCATCATTTTATATTAGAGATAACCACATTTCATCGAATGGCGTAGAAACTATTTCATCTGAATGGCAATGTGCTACTATTTTATATATGCGTACCTGTGTCATCAAAACGA
>QXVX01009246.1:16230-31202 GCA_013436065.1 Halocynthia aurantium | reverse complement strand
TTGAATCTTGTTGAATCAAGTTTTTCGATAACGGGCGATTTTCATGGTAGTTCGGATAAACGAGTTTCGGATAATCAAGTCTTGACTATACTTAAGTAATGGGAATTTTTAAACTGTGGAAATTCTTTCGAAATTAAAATGTAAAGTTAAAACTGCAAATAGGTTTTTAGTTTTCTCACGGATCTGTCAAAAAATTCCGATGACGTTCGCCCGTTCCTTATTTATTTATCTCTCATGAGCGACCGCTGATCGACCGCTATACTACGTCATTCACGACTTCCTCTCATTCTCTCCTCGGTCAAATGACATCACACACGTCCTCACGAAATAGTTTCGATCGTTGTCGTCTGCGCGGATACAACTTGCTGGCGAGTTTGAGATTGGTACAGTACAGTATCAGGAGTCTGTATAAGCAAGTTCTTGTCACATATCTCAGGATACATAAGAGTTATATTTTTGAATTCCCCGTGAGCTGATCTTCATGCAGATATATAGTTAGTTAGTGGGCGAGCATTGTGCTAAGAGATATGGAGATTTTACGTTTTAATGTCGCACATCATCTTCGATACGGCGAGTGTGGCCAAGCTACAATGGTATTTAGCATAATGGGACAAGTCGTACAATATTTAGCTGGTAAAGATGGTACATGTCGTACTGCTGATACTGTGGGTTTTAGTATTGTCCATATGGAGTAGAAAGTTGAAGATTGTCGATATATTTATACTTTTGCCCATGTGTTTTATGTCTAGCTTACGCATAGGTTATGTGTTACGCTTAATTGGGGTGAACTCTCAATTGGATCAAAATGATCAAATTTCAGACTCGTGTTGAGCTGTGGATCATAATGTTTCCTAGAAATCTCTGGATTCGGTAACCATAATTACTACTTCAGATGAACTAAATGTGTATATGTGTTCTAGTATGTAATATGCAAACAATTTCAATGTGTGTATGTGTTATATGTCTCCTCTTTGTACCCCCACAGACCCATAAAATTGCTTATCAAATTCAAACTTTGTCATATTTTCTCCAACACTATGATGAACAAACCGTATCAGACATACTCTCAAATATCAGACACTGCTATTTCAGGTAGGTTATTAATATCATGTTTTGCTGGATATAGCCGTCAGTATTTCTGTAATTTTGACGGGATTCGTCCACTAGTACATACACACACACAGCATGTATATATATAAATAGCAGACATTGTGTTTTTATAGAGGATATTCCGAAATCATTGACTTGATGGATGTAGCTGTGTTAGAAGAACGATTCTTAATATTCCAAAGCCAATTACATAATGGCTTCCTGACTATTTTCTCGCGCACCGATTTAGACTCTGTTCATTATTTACTTTGTTAACATTTGGCCATAATTAAATGGAGACTATTTATAGACATGACATTTCCTACAATCTAAATATTGACCGACTAAAACCATTTTATCTTTACCCTTGGCGGTATAGGTTGTACACCATTGTAAATCAGAACCCCGCTTAACGTCATGGATAGGTTCTTAAAAATGTAACTTTAGGCTAAACAACGTTAAACGGGACAAATGATATCACATAGGTGCAGTCGACCCACGTCACAATGAACTAATAGGAGAAGGGTGGCTGTTTTAGCCGATCGTCCGATGGTAGGTGGGTGATGATAGTGTATACGTGTACGATATTGGGAATATATATAAACTGAACAACATGATACACTGTAATAAAATGACAGAAAATACTGTAAACATCATATAACTATAGAAAACATACAAATATATATTATGTAAAATCATTTACCATTACAGTATGTGATCTAACAAAGTTAACAGACAGTCGGTCACTAAAATTCTCGGCCTCCTTACCTGTATAGACCATTTCTTGGTTCCTCGATGTATTTGACATAAATCTTCATATAAAATCTTCATTTTCGATTAATTATGCAGTTTCAGTGGATTTAATTTTCCGTTTTCTTTGTGCAATTGTATTAATACTTATTAATGATCAGTTACATGCGGTTACTCCATAATTGCGCATATTTCTTCCATTTCATATGTTCTGCATTAGCGGGAGACTCTCCAAAACTGTGTTATCCTTTAAATCACAAGACCTGTGACGAAATAATTAGAATGTCGTTGTATTATTATGACGTGATTAACGTCCAGTGCGCGGGATTACGACGTGATGCGATTGTTTCGTAATAAACAAATCGGCTTTTTGTCGTATGACTGAACAAGAGTTACGGACGTCATAATGAAGTTTGTTGCTAGCTTTCAAGCATGTTCTTGGTAATAACCAGATTTATGTCCGTAATATACAACAAGCAGCTGGTCCGTAAAATATATTTCTATATAGAGAAATATATGTGAATGTATGTTTGTCCGTTTTACGCGATACAAAATTAAACAGTCGGACCGATTTGAGTCAAATTTGTGGTACGGTGACTTAGGGGGCTCCCAGTACAGGTCGTTACTGCGTTACTTCGTCAAAAAAGATGCCCGGAGCCCAGTCACGCCTGAGGACTGATCTAACGCCCCCTATCGTCGGATAAATGTTACTAAATTATTCTATATCCGAATAGTTTGTGTGATTTCGTATAATTGAATTTTATATTCTTATTCATTTAAAGCTCTAAAGCAGCAAAGCACAACATGGTCCAGGTCCACAGATAAAATAATCGAAGACACAGATTTTGGATAAAACTTGGTTTTACCAATATTTGATTTCACTCTTGGTCCTATGGTTTGATTTCCAGAGTTTTTACAACGAAATTCCAGTATTAGAAATATTCTGACAAAGTTTGAATTTGACAACGCAATGAGACTGTGGGTCCAAAGATAGAGTTTATCTCAGCGCTCTTCAAACTTTTTGGCTTTACGGAACCCCTGTATGTTTTCATTGAATCTCACGGAACAACTATTTGTTTAAAATTATAACCATTCTCCCTGAAACACGCGTAACCCCTCCAAATGCTTCCATTTGGAACCCCATTTAAAGAGCGCTGGTATATATACTACATGTACACATTTTATTTCTGAAGCAGCAAAGGTCGAGAAATTTTTCTAGGAAAATTTATAGTCCCAGAAAGTTTCCTCCTCATTGATTTAAATCTTTATCAAATTTTCATTCTACTCGTTATCTTTTGGCCTCTGACAATTTCATAGACTGCTCACCGCTCGCAGTACGATATCACTCCATCTCTATAAATAGTTCTTTCACTTTTCCGTGACCTATTCTCCTTTCAATTACTGTTTCCATTCACTCACTGTGTGCGAGTGTGTGTTTTTTTCGGCTTCGGCTTCCAGCTGTTTAGGTCACAGAAATTGTGAGAACTCTCACTGACTCACTCTTCCATAGTCTTAAATTCGCCGAAATCAATCTTAAATGGAAGTGGGTCCGTACAATGGTAGTAATAGGCAAATACCAGATGGGAAAGTAGAACTGATTTCAAACTTATCATTCTGTATAGCTATGATGTAGACGTGCTGTCAGTTGCTCAGAATAGATATCAGTAGTTAAGCGTAACTGCGGCCTGTTAACAGATACCAGATTAGAGGGTAGGGCAGAGTTTCCCAATAGGCATTTGGCTTAGTGCCCAACGGTATCTGAAAGCTCACTGTCATGCAACAGGCCAGCGTGTATAACCTTGTTTCAAGTGTGGAGACCGTGATTTTTACAGTGTTCAGTATTCATTGGATTCATGAAAACTTCCATTCGAAGTTCGAACGATGCTTCTACGTTCGAACTGCGCGTTGAGTAGAAAAATGCGCTTCGAAAGTTCCACGCGCGTAGCGAAAAATTGCGCTCGTTGTGTAAAGTGATCGGCAGCATGTTATATTTGCGTTGAGCGGCGGAATTTGACGTGGAAATAATTAAAATTACCACTTTGTTTATCATTACCACGACAGAACTTATTTGAGCTGTTATGTACTGGTCAAATTTATTAAAATTGGTTCGGTGTAAGGTCTGGGAACGGAATAATTTAATTTACTTTATTTCTAATAGCTAGATATGATTCGGACCTCGAATAATTCGGAGTTAGAACGCCCTTCTGGAACGGGTTAAGAACAAAGCATGAGGCATTCATGTAATCGATATATCATCCATTGTTGCGCGACATTTCAAATACAGTATTTTGGGTTTTACTCTCACTTGGTATGATATCTATATATATATATGCATAGACCGGTATGAAGGCCAAATTGGAAATTGTGACTAATTCTCTGACAATAGCATTTTGTGTTTACTTCGCGGAGTTTCACATATCGCGAGAGGCTCTGGAACGCACTAACCGCGATAGGTTAGGGATTACTGTACATAGACCGGTGTGAAGGCCAACTTGGAAATTGGGACTAATTCTCTTAAAGGTCAATAGCAATACCATCTGTTGTTGCGCGACATTTACCAAGGCACATTTGGTTTTACTCTCATGACGAATTTTCGATAGAATGTAAGGTTTCGCTGTGAAAACTGATCGCTTTCGTTTATATTACAAAGCTGGGAGTGTTGTGATTGAAATGAATCATGCGCTGTGATCTTCTGGATTATTTTACTGTTCTTAAATGGACGACGCTGCAGGCAATGATGGCCAAAAGCTACACAGTAATCTACTTGAGAAATGTACAGCATATGTGATCGTGGTAATAGTAGTAAGGTGTAGCAGATGTTGTGTCAGAGACTTTATCATATATACTATGTATTATACGGATGTGAGCCAGAGCTATGACTGAAGTATGATAAGTATTGGGGCAAATATTATTTGTAACTGCATGATCTTCGTTACTTCATCATAGTTCTATGCCTCGATATGCAGTATGTGTCGTAGTGAGACGAGTTGTACATAATATTGGTATATGCTTTCCTTTATATAATATGTGAATATTATTCCTTGCCCTTTTGTGGCCTCTCCAGGCACCTGTGCATTCTGACTCCACATCTGTATAGCTGATTAGACTTCAACTTGAATTTAGTAGTTTATTGTGGAAAGCCGGTTTATGGTCGAAACCCAACTGCAGATAAACTTTTTCCACTGATAAGATAACCAGTGCTTATTGCTACATAGTCAATGTGAGAATGGGTCTAAATCTGTATAACTGATCAGACTTCATCTTGAATTTAGTAGTTTATTATGGGAAGCCAATTTATGGCCGATACCCAACTGTAGATAAAAAAAAATTCTACTGATAAGATAACCCGTGTTTATTATTACATAGTCAGTGTAAGGAGGGGTCTAAACAGCGCTACGTGATATATTATTTAAGCTATTACATGTGTATAGGAAATGACATGATATGTACGTACTTGGATGCATTTGCATGATCTAGAATTGAACTCTAGAGAAGGTTATTTGTATTATATACTATATATACAATGAAAAATGTATTTATTTCACGTCTCACGTCGTGATGATAGTAAGGTGTTGTTATGCTAGTGACATCACATCACGGTTTCCGAAACTAGTTGCCATACCTTAGTTACACCTTTGGTTATCAAGTCAAAAATATGTGTATACATTGCATTAGTTGTAGCCTCAGCCAGGACTTAGTAACCAGGTATAAACAAAACAACATCTCATGAATTTAATGGGCATTTTTTTTGAGAACACGTGCAAAGTTATTTTTGAAGTATTGATTCTTCTGATGGTCTGAATATAATTGGAATAGTTTTGATTTTGGTATGTCATATTCCAGAAAATCTCAAAATGTTTCTCTTTCCGAAATTAATGTTGTAGGGCGAGGTTGAGGCCCCCTTAGGTACCCTAGGCATCTGCTTAGACCAAGGGGTTCCCAACTTTCATTCACGGTGGATCTCCAAGCGCTGTTTATGCCAGGATATTTTCGATGGTCAAATTATACTACTTGCTGCTTAATATACCTACTTAATCTTACTGTACTTAGTATTTGATAAAAAGCGTGCTAGGATCCACATCCCTATTTAGTTTATTTCAGTTTATCAGTTTTTTTTTGGCCCCCTGTAATCGCGCTGTGGACCCCAGTGGGTCCACCTGGACCCCGTTTGAAGCCCTGTCTTAGACCGGATGTGTAAACACTGTCTATAATGCTTTTCTGTATTGTGGGGGATATACTAGCCTGCTCTTTTGGTCTCTCGTGAGCTATCAGCTATTTTGACATTTAATTATTCCCGACGGAATCGCACGTTTTAATGATATTGAACCTGGATCGTCATCAGACTGCTCTCTTTGCTCCGCATGATCCGACATTCGTTTACTGACTCATGATTGTTTCGGAATTTTAACTCGATTTTAATTTCGAAATAACATTTGGTTTTCTCCGACCGTGTTTCGTCACGTAGGATTCATGTTTGCACTGTAGAATTCAATTCTAGATCATGGGAATGAATCAAAGTAAATATCATGTTAATTCCTATGCACGTGTCATATAACTTATATATTAGGCACTGGTTATTTCAGGAGTAGAAAATATTCAACTGCAGCTGAGTTTTCGGCCGTAAATTGGCTTTTCATAATGAATATAGGATTCGGGTTTATACTATTAATTCTAGATCATGGGAATGAATCAAAGTAAATATCATGTCAATTTTTATACACATGTCTTAACTGATATATCTTATACAGTGGTGCCTCGTACTTTGCATGACCCCCTATCTTCGTACAGTTCCGAAATTCGAATGAGAATGAATGAATTGATGAGAAATCACATTCAGTAAGTTAGTAAGAAAATGCACTTCAGAAGTTTCACGCGCGTAGTGAAAAAATGAGAAACCTTGTGCGACTATGGACAATAATTTTTTCTTGAAATCTCTGTCGACTCATGGTAACCGTAATTTGTGAACAAAAAATTCATGGTTTTCCAACCACACGTTTGAATGTTGTACATTAATTTCTGTATGTCATGCTTGCTTGTTGGGAGTTGTACATTGAAATGTGTGGTTTGTATGTATGTTCCCATGCAATGTTTTGTTCTGACGTATGAGTATGACACTAGCTCTGTACGGGCTTTCTCCAATTCAAGATTAAACTAGATTTAAAACTTGAGATATATGTGAATTTCTCTAGTGCAGTGGTTCTTAACATGGGTTCGAGTCAGTCTCAGGGCTTCGGCGGAGGTCAAGAATTCTAAGACTATTTTCAAGAATACCATTTTTAGTGAAAAAAACATTCATCAATGATCTTTGAACACAATGATTTCGTGTGCAACTGATGCATGGTTCATTTTGTGCGCTATTAAAATATATACCTCTATTTTAAAGAAATCTTATTTCATTTTTCCAATAACGAAGGGTTCGGTGAATGCACTGATAAAGCTTGCAAGGTTCGGTACCTATAATAAAGGTTGAGAACCACTGCTCTAGTGTATGTCATGTTGTTGGGAGTTGTACATTGAAATATGCGGTTTGTATGTATGTTCCCATGCAATGTTCTGTTATGACGTTGTATCTGGTGGTTTAGACATAATACAGGAAGTATTTGATCCTTGTTCAACTCTACATTACAGACGGATATTGTGGTTTCCTATACTGACTTGACCCGATCGTGTGAACAGGTTCATAAATCTCTGACGTCATTATTTTTGTGATGTCATGCATACGTAATATTATGAACGCGATGGTATTGTCTTTGTGATGTCACGCATACGTAATAAAGTAAACGCAACGTGTCTTTGCCATTATGTTTTCTATGACGTCATTTAGCTTTTACGGTTCATATCGTGCTCATTGACTTTGTCTTTGTGATGTCATGCATACGTAATATAGTGGAAAAGGCTATTTAAATATTTATATATGCAGAAACAGTTGGGTCAGGTTCCCAGTTGTATAGAAGGGGTGAAGTCAAAGCCCCTTTACCAAATGGTAGAATGTCATGTACAGAATGTACATATTGTGGTTACAGCGGGTCGATACAGATAATCCTCATTCAACGACCGCTTGTACTTACGATTACGGCTGTTATCACGGATGACAAACAAGCATCCCATGCTGGTGTGGTAGAAGTGTAACTGCGCCATTATTTCAGTAGTTTGAATCTATCCTTCTGTGATCCCAAGTCCTTCCATGAAATACTAAAATTCTACTTTGGGAGGAATTCCCCTTGGTTGAAATCCCCTCTGTGCTAGGTTGACGGTTGCAACCATATTGGCGGTTGTATTTTGAACGGGAAGTTCTAGCTCAAGAATGTTTACGAGTGGGGCCCTGCAGCTTCTAAGGGCTGGCCCTGCTGCTTTTGTAGCATAGCTGTGATCCCTAACACCAGCACTTTCCCTGCTGATGTGGAAGTACAGCCGCGTCAGGATTTCAAAAATTTGAATCGACCAATCAGTGGTCGCAATACCTCTCCTGAAATGCTGAAATTAGGATGAATTTCGATGTGGTTGAAAAATTCTGATCACATTGTAATTTTATCGCATGGTTTTGCCAAGCATCGAGGAAGTGATAAAGTATCGTAGGAATGTGAAAAACAAGAAGTATGCTAGCATCATCCATTTCCACTGTCAACAGGGAAATGTAAATAGAATGGTCTTACTTTACAATACTGTATGTAGGTGTAACTTTGTTGCCATTTTGTTGATCGTTTCCTAATTTATATCTAGTGCTACTCTGGTAAGTCTTTAACGGAAAAAGACTTATGGCTGAGGTCGGTGGTAAAATTCATGCTGGTGTTTACGAACTTTTAATTAAATACTCACTCACAAATCTAATACGTTCTATAAGGCTGTTCGAACTCTGAATTGTTCGAAGTCCGGATCAGTTATTCCCATTGAAATGATGGAAAGTGAATTAATCCGTTCCCAGAGCCTAAAATTCATGCTGGTGGTAACGGAGTGTCAATTTTGATTATTCCCGGGTCGAATGAAGCCGCTCACCGCGATAAAAACCTTCTAACACAAACGTACATCATACAGCGAGCGCAGTTCGATCGTATAAATTCAAAGTCAGGGCCATGTGAAGTACGAGGCACCACTGTATATAGACATTCCTATTGAAGCTTCAGGTTGATTGGTTTCGTAAATTTACCGAGTTCAAAGTTCGTAAAATTCAGTTCTCTTCAAATCCTACTTTCCTCGTAAAATGAAACGCTCGTAAATTTCATATATTAATTTAATTAGTATCAGGCTGAAAGCCTTGCTGACGCATCACTTCTTTACTCGTGATATATTATCAGCAGTTTGCCTTAAATTCCAATACTAGTATCTCATTGACGTCACAGTCTTACGTAAGCAATAGATTGGTGGGAAACGCGCTGATATTGACGGACATTCTATTAATGAAAAGGGCATTCCTTTTAGTATGGAAGACGATTAATACGCACTGCTGTACTATGAACACTGTTATTTACGTATTTATGTCACATTTAATGAATTTTTTAACACTTTGGATCGAAAAAAGACACTTTATACACATAGCATAAACTAGATATACTCATATTACGTTATTGTGCTACGTTTCCAAATAGCCGACTCAAACAAGGGCTTTCACGAATTACAAACAACTCCCCTAAGTCGGATTCACGACTATTACCTTATTACTTTTTCAACACTATCAGCATTATCAGTAGCCCGTCAATTTTTACCGGTCATGATGAAAACACAATAACACAAAAACAAACAACTATAGAAAATGAGGGAAAACACGGAACGTTCGCACATAAAGCCGCAGAAAAAACAACAACAACGAACACACGGCGTTGAAAAAATAGCAGACGCTACTGTGCTGTCACCAGCAACAGTGCAGAGAAACGCTGTAACAGGGAACGGGCATTTCAAACAAAATTTGTACTTAAATTAACTTTGTTCGTATCAATGAATGTTCGTATGTCGAGTGTTCGTATGTTGGGGAGCGTCTAGTCGGAAATATACAGGTCCCGCTATGCTTATGTTCACGAGGATTCATTATTTCCATCTAGCTCTATGCAAGACAGGCAACACTATACAGCAGTGGTTCTAAACCTTTTCCAGTGCCACTTGTCTGATGTTTGCTTGGGCTAGCGCTCTCCTAAGCCTATGCTATACTGACCATAGTTAGATTTTGCTGAGGTAAAATATCAGTTTCAATATTTGGCAAACAGAACCTCGAGTCTCCCTATCACATATCTGTAATCTACTTCGCGGTTTGGTTAGCAGGTTTTTTACTGAATCCTATCTCGACCCAGTATAGAGATTGATAAGCCAACAGCAGTAATTTTATTTTTTTCCGAAGATGGGGATATTAATGTAAATGTTATAAACCACTGGTTCCCTAATCTCTGTCCACTCCCTCAGAGTTCACAGTTCCTACAAAAGAGCGGTATTGCCCCAGTTATTGGTTCCACCCATTATAATTTTGTGATTCGGAATCTTCAACTTCGTTCGAGTTTTCGTATCTCGGGGAGTAGCTGGTTTTTCTTTTAATCTTCTTACTGCTTANCCAAGTATAGAGATTGATAAGCCAACAGCAGTAATTTTATTTTTTGCCAGAGATGGGAATATTTATGTAAATGTAAACACCTAGTGCCCCCTTGATCTCTGTACGCCCCCACAAGAGTTTACCACAGAGGAGCGGGATCGCATAAGATATCGCCCACGTTATAAACCACTGGTTCAACCCATCATAATTTAGTGATTCGGACTCTCAAGAGTTCAAACTCCAACTTATAATCAACTTCGTTCGAATGTTCGTATCTCGGGGAGTGACTGGTTTTTCTTTTAATCTTCTTACTGCTTAGAGAGAAGGTTGGTCATTGTATGGGAAGCGGAATTAAAAGGGAAATCGGATTGCATTGAATCAAACTTTTGGATTAAGGTCTCGAATTCCCAGAGATGAAATGAAGTGAACATTTGCGATAATGAATTTATTCGATTGGAAATTCGTTCTCAGTTCATTTCAGCTTTGCATTAATCGCAATAAACACTTTGCACGGTTCCATTTTGGTTCTGAGAGCCTTCTGCTTTCACAGTGTTGACAGATTGGCTATCAAGGAGCGCGAATCGGTCTTCTGAATGTCCAGCGCTACTAAAGATTGCGGTTGTGGTTGTGTGTGTGCGAATACTTCGTGCTGAGTATGGATGCTTTCCATTTCTATAGTTATTTTTGTGTTATTGCGATTTAATAATGAAAATCGAAATGCAACTGATACTAGTGGGAGTATAAATGTGCTGGTGTAAGGTTCCTATTGAAAACCATTTGTTCGGCTCTCAAAGGGGGAACACAGTGTTGCTAGTTGGCTGCAAGTAGCAAAGTGGGCCTTGCAAATCTTCAGCATTAATAAACCTTGAATTTGGCTAATTATTTCGTGATTGTGTCATAGTGATTCGGTGTTCTGTGTTTTTCCTCCATTTCTGTAGATTGAACGGAATGCAACGATTGAATTTGCCGCGAGAGTAATTAAAATTGATACTTTGTTATCACCAGCATGAATTTTCAGGTTCTGGGAACGGATTAATTCATTTTAAGTTATTTCTAATGGCAGTAACCGATTCGAAATTCGAACAATTCAGAGTTCGAACGGTCTCCTGGAACGTATTAAATACAAAATATGAAGCACCACTGTATATATGATAGTGATAACCTTTGACCCTCAACTAGCGAACGCTGTGGGAAAGGAAGAGTGGATAGCTTGCTGGTGATATATTTTCGTAGCAGTTAATCATCATTACCTTCATGTAAGGTCCATTTGTCTTTGGTGTCATCCCGTCATTTCATAGATAAGAACTGATATATTAAGTGATGCTGATATAATCAGCTGCCGATCGCAGTTTACTGCCGTGAAATTGGAGCGGTGACGAGGCCGCTGTGCGTAGATTATCGACTATAAGGGGAACGATAATGGTTTTGGCTCGTTCTTTCGTGCGAGCTCATTGATCTGCTATGTTGTAACGGCTGCTAGTGTTTGTTGATACTGTCGTCAGTATATGAACATTTTGCAATTGCAGTTCGCTAGGTAAAGCTGATGAAGCCACATGCTCCCATTGGCAAACCAGTTACGGCAGTTGACTGATTCTGTATCAGAAGCTGTATATATTCGTATAAAGTATATGTAGCTATGGGCAAGGAAGATACATTGTTCCGACTAGAGGTGACAAACCAGCTAAGTCGGGTGACTTTATCAGAAGCTGTATATTATTGTGTATAGCTACCATATATATAGGAGGTTAGCTTGTAAGAATTGGTTTGACTAACGCGATTTACAGTGCCGTATAGTTTTAGGTAAGGGTAAGGGAGACACATCGCTTTCATTAGAGGTGTAAAACCAGTTAAGGCCAGTGGACATATCCCATATTAGGAGCTGTAATGGCTATGATGTATTTAGGTTGTTAGTTTGTAAGAATTGATGTCAGCAGCTCAATGCTGTGCGACTTAAATTGCTGGCGTTATAGTTTTAAATGGTCATTGGGGATAGCGAACCACTTAGGGCAGTGATCTAGAATGAATCAGATGTTGAGTATAACTGTTTATAGCTATGCTATATGTATGCTGTTAGGTTCTAAGTAATGACGTCAGTAGCCTGTGCATTCTGACTACACATCTGTATAACTGATTAGACTTCAACTTGAAATTAGTAGTTTAATATGGAAAGCCAATTAAGTGCCAAACCCAACCGCAGTGAAATATTTTCTACTACTAAGATAACCAGTGCTTTTTGCTACATAGTCAGTGTAAAGAGGGGTCTAAACAGCCCGGCGAGGCATATCACATTCGTTGTTACATGTGTATAGGAAACGACATGATATGTACTTTGATTCATTCTCACGATATATAATTGATATTTGTACTGAACCCTTATACTTTATTCACAGCATTTTGTACCGCTTGTTACCATAGTGATAGTATTATATCTGCACTGTGACGTCACTATGGAAAACACAGAAGATCCGCGCGAGGCGCTAATGTGGGAAGACAAATTAATAGTGTCGTCGGAGCAATTGAAAGTATACGCTGCGAACTACGCACCACTAGGTGTCTACATCCCGCGAGGCAGAGTCAAAGGTCAGTATGACGTCAACAAACTTTTGAGTAACATCCAAAATACTGTGTTTGGGAATTAATCCAACAAATTACTATAACCATTGCTAAATAATACCATAATATATATATATATTGATCATTGAAACATGGAAACATTTATATAAATTCGGGGGCTAACTGATGAGTTTGATCTGTGGCCAACAAGTCCAACTTTGGCTATTCTAATGGGGATAATATCTCCAATATTAGTTGTCAGATTGTCAGAATAAAAGTCAGCAATACGTTTCTTTCAACTGTCATTTTACATCAAGTTCTTTATATTCCAGTTCCTCACATCAGATCTCGTCGAATACAACAGTTAGTTCAATCGACAAGAGGAAAGAATAACACTCCACATCTATTGATGATCCGTCCAGAACCACATCCCCTCCCGCCCATCTCCATATACGGCGCTCGTGACGTCACTATGGGCGTAAATCGTAACAATGGACCTGCAACGTCGTCGCGTTACGTCATGAACAATATCAATCGAAAAACAGGCGCTAAGATTATCGATTCTATGACGTCACAATTGGTGCATTCTAATAACGGTCACAAGATGACGCAACGAGTCAAGCCTCTATTACATCCTCAAAAGACGTCACTGCCGCCCTCTTACGCAGATTCGCGAGAAGACAGAATGCGACATTATATTCATAGCAAACTGAGCGCGAGAGAACCGGAAATGACGTCATTTATGCCGCAAGATATCTCTTATCCTCTTGGTCATCAGTATTATCAGCATTTATCAGCGATAGCTGCAATGGCTTGGTCTGATTGTAATCAAGCAACAGAGAAATTGCGACGAATATATGAAGAGACTTCACATTTAAGTAGATCTTATGGATCATTTGGTTTTCTATCTGGTGGTTTGCCTTCCAACTATCCAACTCAGATCCTATCTTCATCACCTGCTCTCGGAAACGCTGCTTCAATATTTGGCGCCAAAGATTCAGCTCTACCACAAACTCATCATCACGATTTATTAGCTGCTCGCTATCATCGTCTAGCGGAAGATCATCAGAAATATATAAATCAACAATCATCCTCATCAGGTGTAATCAATCATCAACCAATAAACTATGGTGACGTCACATACAATAAAGAACGCATGACTATGACATCACAGAATGGTACGTCACAAAACAATCATCAATATAACGTGCCCAAAGAACCCTTACCCGGAATAGCTTTGTTCGATTCCCGATACAAACAACCGGGGTTGCAAATGAATTATGCCATGATGAAGCCGGAATACAACGTAGTGAAGCAGAACTATGACGTAAAACAGAGTTATGACGTAACAAAATCGAATTATGACGTAACAGAGCAGCAAATTCAACGTTCGCGCCAAAAACGGAAACTTTGCGAACAGACTGAATATATTACAGATCCCAGAACGAAAATTCCACGACGAGATTACAGAAAATATATGATGAACAATGACCACACTATTGCGTCACAATCGATCGACTCTCTCTTGCCGGAAATGTTTAAACCACGTGCGCCACCTTACGATATTGTAGATATAGCGAATGGAATTTCTTATGCAAACATGCCGGATATTGTCAAGAGAACAGCAGCACCAAACTTAGATATAAGCGAGGTCTTTAATATACCTGACGTCATCAAAAAAGATAAAATCGATGACGTAACATCGTTAGCTTTTCCAGAAAATCTGAAGTATTGTCTTCCATCTGTATCCCGCAGTCCTACTAGTCAATTGTTTGCTAACAATGAAATTTCAATAAATGTTCCTTACGTCATGCAGTGATGACGTTTTCATCTGCAGCAGCAGCATTGTTCCACTGTGATATTATTCCATTTGCATGTGTGATATTTATGTAATAAGTCGGTCAGTCTCCATGGAAATTTGTTAAGATACATATATAGATGGTATATTATGGATGGTTATTAGGAGCTGGTCCTCTTGATATCAAATTGGAAATTTACAAATTCGCTTCTTCATTAGTTACATAGGAGATTTTGCATGGTCTATACCCTATATTTTGATGACCCCCCC
>QXVX01009246.1:0-15670 GCA_013436065.1 Halocynthia aurantium | reverse complement strand
CCCTTTATATTGGGGCTTCACTAAAAGGCACCCAAATATATATTGCATCCTTTGATTTGCCCATTGTTATCTTAAGTTATCGCATTGTGACGAAACAACGTTCTACCTGCTATCAAAATGACATCACAATGTGATCTGCAGTAAGTACCGTACTTGTGCTTTTGTGCAATTATTATTATTACGAAATATACGTGTGCAATATTCACATCACAATCGCTCTAGTCACGTCACAATGTACGATGTATGGTTACTCGTGCATACGGTCGCTGTATGCCCATTGACAAGGAATAATGGAGATAGCGGTTGTAATGAGTCACAATGTATCTAAGCAGGATATATAGTGACGTATTAAAAGCAGCACCATATGACAAGCAGATAACAAGGAAATAGTAGAGCGATGACAGCTAACCAAGTAAAAGCAGCAGTCAGGGTTAAGGAACTTCCTCTCATATTAAAGTTCTTGAAGAGGTGAAGTTATTTTTGTAATGATTATAAAGCTTAATGCTGAAATTCAGTTGTTTGAGGCCGTTATTTATAATCTAATATATATAGTTTATTGCTTGTGTGAGGTGTATGGCTGTATATTGCGTTTATAAAGTGTATTATATATTCAAAGTGCTATAAATGTAATCGATATGATATATATAAGTAAATAACAGTGTTTACAGTACAGAATATGAACTGAGAGCTTAACCAACACTCCTGTTACTCTGCATGAAGCTTTATATCGCTGTGAATGCTTAGAATACTACATTTTGAAGAGTTTCTTGAGCCAGTTAACCAGGTCACTGCCATAATGGATTGAACACACTAACTGAGTATCCTAAATTCAAGCCGCCCATCTCCTAAATTCTATTTTCAACAACGCAGCACTAGCTGTAATAATATATTGTAATATATAAGTGGTGCTAGTGCAGTAGAGTTATCACTCTGAAAGCCCGGTTATGTTAAGGTAGGTTAGGTGAGCTTACGGTACGGGCTTGCTGATAGGTGAGTGTGGAGGCTAAGGAAAGGTAACTATGTATTTGGAGAGATCATAATACTGCATTAGTACTGCATGTAAGTTGTGATAAACACAAAATACGACCACGGATCCGCTGTAAGAGGAAGAAATCAATGTAACTCTAGTGTAGGTGTGAATTCAGTTGTCGAATGAAAGGAACTTTACATGATATGATTTTTAAATAGCAGTGACTATATGATAAGAATTTGCATAGCATATATAAATCAAAGCAGTAGTTTAGAACATATCTGAATAATAGTAATAAAGAGTGCTGAAGTAATACGAAGTTTGTTTATAATGTAGTATGGTAATGTATATGTAACTGCAATAACTAGAATTAGCAGCTTAGCAGCGACCTTAGGCATCTCAATAGCCAGATAAGTTAACTTTCAGATGCCTAAGGTCGCAAAACAGGGAGAACAATTTATAATAAATTTATGTTTCAGTACAATATTGAGGTAAGTGAGGTTAAGAGATTGTGTAAGAGAAGTGAACTGTGAGCCAGGGCAGGATTGACCAATAGGACATTGATATACCAGTACTAATTTATGGCGTAGCGTGCAAGCGTATTTATTCGATTGTAAGCCGCAGACCAGAGTGTCGAAAGAAGAGAAATATAAATATTTGAATCCAGCTGTTAGAACTATTCACAAAGAAGACTAAAATTTGCGTATGATAATAAAAACGGTTCAACTCATTGTTGTTTCATAATACATCCCACGTGCTTTAAAATAATATGCGTTACGTAACAGAGCGAGTAAAATTCAAATGACGCCATTGTATTTTTGTATTTTATGCAGTGATAAAGCTTTATTTTGCTTTCACTGTTACATCATTATGGACGTAAGCACTCTGCCTAAAGACATGGACATCTCTGATGATTACGTCAGAGCTGTGAAACAAGTCAAGCGTGACTTCCTGAAAGCTGCCAAGGACCAAAAGAAAAAGAATAAAGAAGTGGATCCCGATTATGAAGGTAATTGAGAGTTGTTGAGTTAATTGATCGTTAGTTGTATCATTGCGTGAAGCCGCAAGGGGGTGTAAAAGCCGGGTTTGCTTCCTTGTCTCTTCATGCACCTGCGCTGTCTGACTCTACATTTGTATAACTAATTAGACTTCATTAGGCTGTAAAGTAGTGTTGTTTTCAGATAGATAAAACCCTAATATCGGTTGATAATTATTCCAAATATTATCAAATTATTTTACTCGTTTTAATTATCTAACAAAGCGTTCCTTAAATACCTCCTAAATATAAATAAATTCCTGAAACCGCGTAAATTCAGATTCACAAAAATAACAACCGCGAGCTAGCGATAGAGAGCACTATGTCTCTCTGGCATCACCATGCGAATACATTTTGCGTAAATATTTTCTCGCTAACGGGCGATAGAGAAACTAGCTGCTCCGGGGCGCCCACTAGAGATTATGTATTCATAATATTTCGAACCGCAAAAAGTGCTAGAGAGGGAATCGACTGATCTCTAGCGACATCAAGCGTTTAAAATATAGTATTCGCTATAAAATAAAATAAATTCTATTTTTTGCCATTTTAACAGATAATTTGTTTTTTTTTAATGCTTTTTATAGTAGTTTTAGTTATTTCGGGAAATAATGGTACATTAATTCAACCAAATTGTCGTTTATTTTTCAATTTTGCTGTCGGCACAGAGAGGTCACTGCTCGTGCGTTAAACGCGGTGAACCATGGAAATGGGGAAATATGGAGCGAAATTCGAAACAGTTGTTTTGGGTTTAGGACATTTGGACTTGGTTAGGGGGTAAGGGGGCGGTTTAGGATGTTGTGATGTAAATATTATACCGTCAGTACTTGTTTATAATCCGAGATAGAGACAGAAATTTGTGAAGGTAAGATTTTAAATCATGACACTGACTATGTAGCAAATGCGTCGTTTCGTTTGAAAACAGATAATAATAAATACGGTTCGTCTCAACGTTTAGTGAGGTTAGAATAGGGATAAGCACATTTTATTTATCCTTTTTATCTGATTATGACAGGATACGATTCGTACGATGAAGCTGAGAAAGCAGAAGAGTTAGAAAGAATTCGTCGTAATCGCGGAAAATCCTGTCGACCTCAGAAAGCAGTCACAGCTCATGCACGACAATTCTCACGTCGAGTTCGTGTCGTTGCAGTCAAACCGATCATTACAGTGAACCCGGATGAAATAGAAGATGAAGAGGAAAGAAATAAAGTCATTGAATTCCAGGTACGAAATGAAAACAGAAGATTTTTGAGATTTTTTGGATTCATTTTGGCAAAATTGCCCTTTGTTTTAGGTTGAGACTGAGACTGAGGGTAAAAATATGCTTGAAAAAATAAGCTTTATGACGTCGCAATAAAAATTAATAATAAAAATTAATAACAATAATCTCAAACAACAATTTCCCTTTTTATTGATTGATTGACTTATTTTAAATGTGTTTTTGTTTCTATGGGAACAGAGGAAGAGGAAAGAGCGTGCATCCATGCGTCACGACGTTCCATTGAATTTACGAACGCAAAAGTTTCTCGGAGAACAACAACCAGGACAGGAGGCACGAAAACGAAGAACGGTGAGAAAATCAACACGTTTGGGAATGTCCTTGGATCAACGTAAACAATTCTTGACGCTCGGAATCCTTGGTGAAGGTAAGAGAGAGATTGCTTTGGTAAAATTCACAAACTTTTTTCAGTCAACATCCCCTTGGGCTTGATGACATGACATGTACTTGCTGTAAATGTGAATAATAATAGTAGTGTGTGTTTGGCCAGCCACAGCCTTTGGACGAGCACACACAATAAAGCCCAATTAATATGAATAAGTCAAGCCTCGAATCATAAAAAATCACTATGTATTTGTGTAAAAAATCAATAAAAGGTTGATTTTTACCTCTGTAGATTCATCTGACGGTTCATCAGTCACGGCACTAGCTCCACCAAGTGAAAAAACTCAAGAAGGTATTTTCATACAGTCATATAATATATCTGGATAAATGAAGAACTTCAAAGTTCTACTCCTATACTTTTAAGGTTTTAAGCCCAGACGACTTCGTGTGTCGAGAATTACTAAGTTTACCGGCTCTCCACTCGAAGCTGCTGGAGATCAGGAATCGACAACACCTACTTCCGCATCTGAAGAGCCTTCATTGCTGCAGACTCGACCGCGTAGGCTGAGGGCTTCGAAACTGGGTCGTTTTGCAGGTAAAAGACAAAGCAAGCAAATAATTTGTGCTAGGTTGTTTTAATAACGAGAATACTTTGCATTCTTCCATTCATTACCACAGCTTACAAACACTGTCTAATCTATGTTGAAAAGAAAGCTTGATCCATCATGTTTTATTATTGTATATTAAATTTTAATATGATGATGAAACCTTACAGGTGAAAGTAACAAAGACACAGCTGTGTCCTCGGACGGAAGTTCAATGAAGCGTGTCGTTTCACGAAGAGTTCGAAGGTCAATTAAAATGAAACCACTAGCTGAAGGTAACAAGATTATCACTTTGTATTTTTGCATAGCAGTTTGCCTACCTTCTAAAAATGACTAAAATATTACAAAAACAAGTATAAACTTGTTCCTGATTTCGGTTTGTTTCCTACTACAAGTTATCGGCAAACGGCCTTGTGCTCTAAAATAGTTACGGCAATTTTATTTCCGTGTAGATCAACAATTTAATTAACTAGCTAAGTCAGGGTTGTCCAAACGCTGGCACGCGGGCCAAATGCATCCCGCCGACATATTTTGTCCGGCCCGCGGATCACTTTTGGTATAATGTACATGGAATAATAGTGTTTTAGAATCTAGTTTTACCTACTAGCTAGTTGGAAGTAAGTGGTGTTGCCTTATTTTAATGGTCAACTTATATATAGTCATACCTCGTACTACGTTATTAATGGGTTCCAAAAATCGGGGAATTTCCCCATATGCAGCCCGCAAGTATTTTCCCAAACCTTTTGTGGCCCTTCATGCTCACAATCTTGAGACTCATCTCAAAGACCACCCTGAGCTAAGTAACTTAATTAATATGTGCATGAATTTCAGAAAATGAAGAGCAAGGTAAAGAAGCGGAGGAGACAAATCCGATTCGAAAAGTTCGATTTTCTCGTCGTAGCATTCGTCATAAAACCCCGCAGATGATTGTTGAAGCACCAGAAAATGAAGGTGAAGAAATTTTTTAGGAGTCAGTTAAAGAACTTATCTCATATACACTAATTTTATAATGCCCTTCCCCCCCCCTTTATTTTTGGAACGTATCATTGAGGGGTATTGTGTATCTCTAATTTGTATTTGTCTCTCTTTCTTTTTTGAATTGAATTTGAATTTTATGATTTAACAAGAGGAATATTTTCATGCAGAGAAAGACGACACAAGCGTAAAAGAAGCCAAAGAAGTAAAAGAAGCTCCACCGATGAAGCCGAGAAAACTTCGGATGTCAAAGATAGTTAAGTTTGAAGGAGAGTAAGTAGATTTTTTCATTTTTTTTTTTTTTATGGTCGATATACCGATTACTGATTAATAGGTGCAACCTTAGTTGTATTACATTGAATTACGATACATGCATTCTTTTGATGACGATCTGTAGAGACATATGGTGACTTTATTTGCTGTAAAAAACAACTGGGCTTATTATAAACGTAAGAGAATAATTAGGTTACATACATTTGCGTACTTAATATGGGAAACTCCTATATATGCTCCTATATATAATACAGGACTACCATCTGCCTAGACCGAAAAATAAGCACGTTCAGGAAAACATTTTACTACAAAAAATTAAACAAGAATATTTGGAAAATCATTTAATTGAAGCGGGAAAATTAAATCACTTATAATATTATTCATCAGAGATGATCTGCTTCAGCAATCCTTTGTCCTCGGAAATCAGCTTGTGCATCTCATAAATTTCGGGGAACGGAAAGGGGCTACAGATAGTTGTAGCCAAGTAGTGATTATATACTTTCTACGTCTAATAGGACAAACTAAGCACATGAAGCAAAAATAAGCACAATAATATCAATAATAATCTCCTTTACAAACATTCTCCTAACTCCAATCATACTTCGTACTCTAGCACTACACCTGGTGGTCGCAAGCGTGTGTCAGTCCGTCGAGTAGCAGCATCAGAGACTATCCAGGAAGAAGGCGGGGCATCTGGAGACAAGCAGTCAATCAGTAGAGAGCGTCAAGGTGGTAGAGTGAAAGTAACATCAAAATACAAAGATATTTATCTCGAAGAATATAAAGAAATGGCCGATGCTGATACTGGAAGTAAGTCAAACTCTATTACAGCAGTGGAGGACATTTTCGGAGCTGCGAGAATGTACACATTGGTGCCTCATACTTAATATGTACCAGGAGGCCACTCAAACTCTGAATTGTTCGAGGTTCGAATCAATCATCTCCATTAGAAATAATGAAAAATGAAATAATCCGTTCCCAGACACTAATCCGAACCATTTCAATATACTTAAACAGAAAATACAGATAATTCAGGTGGAAGTAACACAAATAAATGCCCTAAATACAGTCGAAGGGAATACCAGCATAAAAAAGCTATTGAATGACATCTAGGGAATTTTTTTTAAGGTTAAGAATAAACTTTAGTGCAGTAGTAACAACTCACTTTGTCTTCTAGATTTGCTCAAAACTCGCCGAACTAGTCAACGACGCGTGGTTCGTCCATCCATGAGAAATATTAAATCCCTCGCATCACGAACTCAAGATCTGGACAATGCTATCGCATCTCAGGAGAAGGAGGCTGAAAAAGAAGTCATCCAGGTGTCTTCAGACATCTCAAAGAAAATGGAAGCAATACTGGAGCAAGATCTTGATAAGAAGATTCTTAAGATGACCCCTGGATATCTTCCTGAAGTTGGGCTGGTTAAAATATCAGTCGGTGCAATAGATGAAGAGGAGGCGACAATATACACTGAAAATCTTCTGGATGATGCTCTTGATGATTTGGAAGGTGCAGTTGAGGATTCTAGTAGCATCGGAGAAGGAGAATTCAAAAAGAATCTCGTCACAGAGGAAAAGCCTGTGCCAAAGAAGCGATTGCATTCACCAGCTAAACCACCAAGAAGATTTCCTAAGGAAGAGGAACAAGAGAAGCAGCATGATGAAACAGAAGACAATATCATAATGAAAGAACATCTTCGGAAGGAAGAAAAGGAACGTCTCGAAAAGGAAGAGGCAGAGCGCCTTCAGAAGGAAAAAGAAGAATGCCTTCAAAAGGAAGGGGCAGAGCGCCTTCAGAGGGAAGAAGAAGAACGTATCAAAAATGAAGAGGCAGAGCGCCTTCAGAAGGAAAAAGAAGAATGCCTTCAAAAGGAAGAGGCAGAGCGCCTTCAGAAGGAAGAAGAAGAACGCCTTCAAAAGGAAGAAGAAGAACGTATCAAAAATGAAGAGGCAGAGCGCCTTCAAAAGGAAGAAGAAGAACGTATTAAAAATGAAGAGGCAGAGCGCCTTCAAAAGGAAGAAGAAGAACGTATCAAAAATGAAGAGGAAGAGCGTCTTCAGAAGGAAGAAGAAGGACGTATCAAAAATAAAGAGGCAGAGCGTCTTCAAAAGGAAGAAGACGAACGTATAAAAAAGGAAGAGGCAGAGCGCTTTCAGAAGGAAGAAGCAGAGCGCCTTCAGAAGGAAGAAGAAGAGGGTCTTCAGAAAGAAGAAGAAGATCGTATTAAAAATGAAGAGGCAGAGCGCCTTCAAAAGGAAGAAGAAGAACGTATTAAAAATGAAGAGGCAGAGCGCCTTCAAAAGGAAGAAGAAGAACGTATTAAAAATGAAGAGGCAGAGCGCCTTCAAAAGGAAGAAGAAGAACGTATCAAAAATGAAGAGGAAGAGCGTCTTCAAAAGGAAGAAGAAGAACGTATCAAAAATGAAGAGGCTGAGCGCCTTCAAAAGGAAGAAGAAGAGCGTCTTCAAAAGGAAGAAGACGAACGTATAAAAAAGGAAGAGGTAGAGCGCCTTCAGAAGGAAGAAGAAGAACGTATCAAAAATGAAGAGGAAGAGCGTCTTCAAAAGGAAGAAGAAGAACGTATCAAAAGTGAAGAGGCAGAGCGCCTTCAAAAGGAAGAAGAAGAACGTATCAAAAATGAAGAGGAAGAGCGTCTTCAGAAGGAAGAAGAAGAACGTATCAAAAATGAAGAGGCTGAGCGCCTTCAAAAGGAAGAAGAAGAGCGTCTTCAAAAGGAAGAAGAAGAGCGCCTTCAGAAGGAAGAAGAAGAACGTATCAAAAATGAAGAGGCAGAGCGTCTTCGAAAGGAAGAAGCAGAGCGCCTTCAGAAGGAAGAAGAAGAGCGTCTTCAGAAGGAAGAAGAAGAACGTATCAAAAATGAAGAGGCAGAGCGCCTTCAAAAGGAAGAAGAAGAACGTATCAAAAATCAAGAGGAAGAGCGTCTTCAGAAGGAAGAAGAAGAACGTATCGAAAAGGAAGAGGCAGAGCGCCTTCAGAAGGAAGAAGGAGAACGTCTTCAAAAGGAAGAAGAAGAACGTATCCAAAATATAGATGCAGAGCGTCTTCAAAAAGAAGAAGAAGAACGTATCAAAAATGAAGAGGCAGAGCGTCTTCAAAAGGAAGAAGAAGGAGAACGTATCAAAAATGAAGAGGCTGAGCGCCTTCAAAAGGAAAAGGCTGAGCGCCTTCAAAAGGAAGAGGAAGAGCGTCTCCAAAAGGAAGGAGAAGAAGAACGTATCAAAAAGGAAGAGGCAGATCGCCTTGAAAAGGAAGAAGAAGAACGTCTTCAAAAGGAAGAAAAAGGAGAACAATTCCTTCGAAGCAAGGAGAGTGTGAGAGAAAATCAAGAAATAGAACAAATAAAAGATTCTAACCAGATCCAAGATATGCCAAAGTCAAGAAATACTGATGAGCATCCAGGGTCCGAGGGTGAAGAGGAATTTGCAAGTGATGAGGAGGATGTGGAATACATATATGTAGATGAGGATGGAAATGAAATATCTGAAAGCAGTGATTTAGAGACCGCCATTGACGAGGATGGGAATGAAATAATCCTTGAATATGAGGAAGATGATGAGGTTGGGTCAGATGAAGAAGTCATCTACCAGGATGAGGATGGAAATTACGTTGATGCGGATGGGAATCCTGTTGAATACGACAGCCAGGAGGAGGAGGAAGAAGAAGAAATAGGTTCGGATGAAGAAGTTCTGTACCTGGATGAAGATGGGAACTATGTGGATGAAGATGGCAATATAGTGGAGTATGAAGAAGAAAGTGAAGAAGAAAAAGAAGATTCATAAGAAAGACATGCAGGGGAAGGCTGTTGGGACGGCCGTTCGTTATTTTTACTACTGTAATTATGCAATAATATGCGACATGATCTCTATATATCATTCCAGAAACACATTTATCCGTTGCAATAAATCCAACACTGGCTACCGTGATCGGGAGGATTAAGATTAGACAGTTGTTTATTAAATGAGCTTCCACATTTTTTTATTATGACGTTTGAATCTTGTTAAATTAAGGTCTTTTGATATCGGTTTATCGATAGAGGGCGTTTCGGATAAACAAGTGTTTACTGTACTTGCATTTACTTTAAATTACATTTCTTTGCTGTATATGGCCACAGGTTAAGTGCATAATGTATACTCAGATTTGGAATAAATATTCAATGGCTTAACTAAAATCTAGAGGCTTGTATCCAATTACAAAGAGATTTCTGCCACCATGCTTTGTATAATTTTGTTTCTAGTTGCTATTTCTCTCGTAATCTAATATTCAAGATATTGTATATCTGTATACATAGTAAACAATAGATATTAAAATGTATTTATGTATCAGTATCTCTCATAAAGGATTGAATTGAACTCTGGTTTGCTATAAAAACTGAATTGCTGAAGTATTTTCATTGGAGTGCAACTTTTAATCATTCAAAGCTCCACTTCGAGCGCATGCCCCATCTGATATACTGTAGAATGTAGATGTATAATATTTTAACTGGAAATGCTGCATCCTTTGTCTTGCATTTTATTAATTGCAGCAAATATTATTGTTATGACTTTTTTTATTATTATTTCCTTTGAAACTACCATATATTTGTTATAGCTGGATAGAAAACATGAATGTACATTTTTACAGAATAACATAAGTGCAAAATCGATATAAAACTTTGAAATATTAGTAATAATACTTGCATATACGTGCTATTGCGATAAGCTATTGTTATCAAGAAGAGACTGTTCCCAAAGCAATCACAATAAGTGTCGTCCACTGTATATCATTTACAATAAGCAGCGTCCAATGTATATTCTTGCTTCATAGGCCAATGGCCTAATGGTAAATACCGCCCTTGTACTTGTATAATGTATTATAAGCGGATTACATTCGCGTTGTTTTTGATTATATCAAGATTCGTGTGCAGATATCTTTCAGACAATAATTCGCAAAACAGTAACAGAAGTAAGGCAACTAATAGTTTTTCAAATAAAAATTGGGAGTGTGGTTAGGTGGGTAATAAATATATATGGTAAATTTGAGGCTGGGAATGATTTTCAGGATTGCCCCCCCCCCCTTATGATCAAGAAATATATTACCCCTATACGTGTAGAATATTATTTAGTCCACTTGAGGTCGTAATTTGAAACCTTGCATATATACTTTCTACTCGAGCGTATCCTATTTGTTTACCTATAGCAGCGGTCGGTTCAAATTGAGATTTTGCTGCAGATTTTTTTAAATGATAATTTGACCTGAAAATGCGTTTGTTTGTCATACAAATGGATTGAGATCTGGATATTAACATCTACAGGAGATAATACGAACTCAAGTAAAGGATTGTATGACGTGCAAGGTAAGATAGAAGTGTTTTTATGTGTGTATGTTTAGAAGTGATGAAAAGCGTGTGTATTTTAATAGGAAACTTTGTTTTCAATATTTTCACAACAAATCGGCCTATTTTGACCCAAAATGCATTTGATGTTCAAGATACGTAATTCAGAATTACATGTCGTGATGACGTCACACCAAGCTGGCTGATGAATTGCCCACAGTTGGTTTTATAGGGTGGCCATTACTTGAAAAAAGTAATACATGTATAAATATTATCATTCCTTAATTCAAATGCAGGAACTTGATTAAATGGTCTGAGAAGCGAGTATAACATATATAGCAATGTGAATAAATTGGTCGAGAGGATTTAAGTGAGGCGGAGTAATATTGAACAGTATTTGAGATGGACGAGAGCGACACATTTTGATTATAAGTTTATGGTCGGTCCGTAGTTTCAAGTTTGTTTTAGTACTGAAGCGTTACAAGTACCATAAGAACCGTAATTCTTATCTTGTAGAATTACAATTATTCCTGACTTGCCCCGATACAGTTTGATAACAGTAGTGTTTTTGAATATACACCTTTTACCAATATAAAACTAAGTTCTGTGATTGGTCATGTTGGTAGTGCATGTTCCGATGTGGTTCTGACATTTGTTAGTTCACAAAAACCGTTCCCGTTCCGGTCCGACTTGCTAATTTTTTTGCCATTTTCAGTCGCCCGCAAAAGCTCTGAAAAATAACAAATAGCATTAACAACGATTCCCTGTAAAATTAAATTTCAAGGAATTGTTCAGGACATTGTCAGGAATATTTTGAACCAAATTAGAGTGTGTGGGGTCAAAATAGACATGGAAAATTCCACATTTGTCTTATTAAGCCGGCTTACCTTTAGTTGGTGATGTACAAGCACTTGGTGGCGCTGAGTGTGCGCAGTTATGTAGTTTCTTCAACTTTTGAACGTCGCCGAATATTGTGTTCGCCCTTTTGTTGATAGGTGTTCCGATTGTGACGTACACTTTAAATCTTCTGATACGTTTATTGTCTGTGACATCATCGTATTTTGGTGATGTCATATTTCTTTCGTCAAACGAATTTTGTAGGAGGTTTAAACTCGATGAACGACGTAGCAATGTCAAATTGTTTTGTTTTACATGATTTGCATTTTCATCAATGTTCATGGCATTATTGTCGTTAGTCCCTACGTCAATAATTTCTGTTGAGTCTGGCGACACCTTGTGGTCATTCACAGTGTTAATTTCGTCGTCTACATTCATCTCCATATTTTGCGGATCTCCGAGTCGTTCTACAGCGCTGGAGATTGTGTCACTAGGTGGTGTTTTCTCTTTTTTTGTCTGCGTTTCTGTCTTTTCCGTCGTGACAATGTTGGGTTCTGTGTTATTTTTCTGTAACCTGTTTATAAATAGTTGAAATAATGTTTGTAATTAGCTAGAGAAAATCCAACATAAGCCCTAAAATTAATGTATAATGGGAAAGCTCTTATTAAACTCAAGTCAGTGTGATCAAAGGCTTCTTTTAAATTTTGCTTCTCCTCACACCATCTAACCATCAAACACAAGCCTGAAGCTTGTATAGACATGGTGAATGTTTAATTAACATGTGGCAATAAACATGCTGTTAAGTTTATAAGCATATACAAGAGCAGTTTGCACTGTAACAGCAACTCCTCAACTACATAAGTTAAAGACCGACTAGTAATTGTGCTATCGTCACCAATAAAGTGAGATTAAAAGCAACACAATACCATTATTACAATACAAGCACTTGCACCTGACTATACCATTCACCATAAAAATATCAGCAAAACTGTTCACCTGTGTATTTTTTTAATCCTCCATTTTGCCGGCATTTGGTGACTTGGACTGGAAGGTACTGACGAACTCAGTACTCTCGTCCTCGCCGATGGGTCCTGTTGGTCGTTGATGCGCGACGTGTGAGCTGGCGATAGAGTCGGTGAAGCGAGACCGTTTTTATAGCGACCGAGTTTAGCGTAGGTCATGCCTGAATGGGTTCTTTTGCTTTGCTCGAGATTATTTTTGGAATCTTCCGGATATTTCGGATCCTGGGTCCGAGTTTGACTCACGTTTATGTTTCGATTCGTTTCCGAACATGAAACGGTTAGGACGTCGTCGTACTCCTCTTGTGATGTCATATAGATGTGGGGTCGCTTTCTGGGGCTGGGCGGAGGAAGTCCGGGTGCGTATCTGGGGCTGAGGTGGGTCGCAGATAATGATGTGGCGATCGTGTGAGTTGGTGACAGGTGGTCGTTTTTTGTCGGGGTAGGTATACGCAAATGTTGAGGTGATGGACTGAACATATGTCCTGAAAATAAAGGGTCAATTATCTAAAACGTTGGGTGATCCTGGTCTAGATCCATATTTGTTGAGATTTCATTTTGATTTAAAGATGTAGGAGAGATATAATTCATTTTAAAATATTGATTTATGGATAAAATACCTGTTTTCTTTGTTTTTCTGCTCAAATCGAGAGGTTCCACTTGCTCGAATTCGGTCGATTGATTTTTCTTCTTCGAAGATCCTGGCAAATAATAAATAGGCATTGAATTTTGAAATGACCAGGATAGGATGACCAGGGTGAAAGGATAATTGTATTAGAAGTTGCTGGTTATATTCCGTTAGTAGTTGAATTAAATTAATAATATGCGTAGAAGCTGCGTGCTAGTTATCTTAGTAAATTGAATTGAAAAATCTCAAAGTAGTCCAGCCCACCCTACGCCTATGCAAGTAGTTTATAGATATTTCCCAAAGCAAAACACTTCCCGTACTTTCAGGTGTTATCGGTGGTTTTGAATGATTTCTTAAATGATCAGAATCAGAAGTAGTTCGTCTTCTCACTGCTGTGAATAAATGTCGAAACTTTGAATGAAGTCGTAGATCGATATATCCTGGTTTAATGTGATCTGTGAAGAAATAAATAGTTCAAATGTGCTGCCAATGTTGTAAATTGAGCTTGCAAGGTAGAAAACCCCATTACGGTTACTTAAATGACGGGATAGGTGTAAAGTAGGGACCAGAAAACCTATTATATAATTGATCATGGAATCCTCCCTTTTAATAAACTCAACCCCGGTACTACTATAATTTTTTTAAAGCTGAAAATGTGCTGTACCGGAATTTACAATACATATCACATGCACTCTCTCCTTTGTTACTGTGACCCATGTTCTAGCAGCATATATCACGATTGGGTTCCTGTGTAATGTTTATGCCTTATCTCTGATCAAATTTTATTTTATTTTTGAAATCGAAATGTGCTGTGTCGCCTTATATGCCAGTATATATTACGAACTCCCTTTACTTTGTTTTGTTTGTGTGTTTGACCCCTGTTCTAGCAGCTGACATGACAATCGGGTTTATGTGTAATGTCTAGCTTCGATCACTATGGTCTGTGCACGTTGTTGTTTGAATTCAGATCACGACTATGAAATCAGGAAACGACGTATTAATAATTGATCCCTCTCAAGTTGTGATTGATTGAAGAGACAAATTTTTGAATAAGGTTCAACTTTGATTTTAGTTCAAAGATCAAAAAGAACTTCCCGTGCAATACCAAGAACTGTTTCTCCCGATACTGTAAGAAATCTTCTTGTGTCTGTTCGCTTTTTATGTTATGCGATATTAACAATGGCACGCACGCACAGCGTAACTCCACAGTGATGAAAGCAGAGTCACATTANATTAAAGCATTAAATGTTATTGCATTTGATGCTACGCGTGTGTGTGTGTAATGCACACGAATATATATACTATTACAGCTTTTCTCTTAAAGGTTTACCTAGGCCCAAGAAAGGACAGTTTGTTCTGCCAATGAACCATATTCAGTAAATGCTCGAAGCCTTTTCGGCAGATGCTATGTTTGATGTCTAGATCAGTGCTCTTTAACCTTTAACTGAGAAATGGTATACGAAGGGTGTACAGCCTAAGTCACGGCTTCTAATCAAAGAAGCCACTAAATCAACTTTGTTTTACGTTTTTTACACAACTTTTGCGTGGTTAATTGCCTCTGCCCAGTAAAGACTAAAATAATCATTTATAATAACTTGACCCACCACCTAGATTTTAATTTTTTCTTTACTTTCTGTGCATAAATAAACATTGGTATTTGTGAGGTATACAAAGTTCTTGAAAAATTGTAAAAGGTAAACACGGTAAAAAAGGTTGAAGAGCAGTGGGGTCTAGATCATATTATAATAAACGCTTGATTATCCGAATCAATTATGGGAACTGTCATCCGAATCTCCCAGTTTTCATGAAATAAATTCTCGACAAATTCGAATAATTGAGGATATACTGTACTTGGTACCGCCAAACTGACCCTATTCCTCATTTATATTTCCTCACCTTTCTTGCTTTCTGGTTTCCTTAGTTTGACCATCTTCGTTCTTTCATCGAGATTTGAATCATAGGAAGTCGATCTTCGAGTCGAGTCAAGCATCGTACCGTGACGTGAATTATTTTTCATGATTACATCATCGTTTGTACTTAGGTGTCGCGTGCCCTGCGTTGAACTAGCTGTGTTCCTTTTTTCATTGTTCGAATGTTTGTGAGATCCATTGGCCATTGATCCTGTGATAAAGATTTCATATATTAGAGTCGAATCAGGGATGAAATTTCAAATCTTTGAGATTCAAGTTTTGCAGTCGCCCAATAATTAGAATAGAATATATTCATAACTGACAGTATTTGTACTTTGACTAACTGTCTCGGGGAAATCCTTGGAAGATCTCAAATAGTTACTTACCAGACTGTGCTGACCATGGAACTCCATTCATATGAGTCGTGTGTTTAGTACCATGATACATCTCATCATTGTATGCCTGAAAAACATAGTATTCT
>QXVX01009244.1:0-10654 GCA_013436065.1 Halocynthia aurantium | reverse complement strand
CGATAACCTCATATGCAATGTTCCCGATCTCCTCATGTACTTCCATGTCAACGGGATTGTACAGAACTTCGAGGTCATCAAGACAGAAGATATACCTCGCCTGGAACATTCTGGGTATGTGTAAAGTCAATTTTCTAGTAAAAATGGATCATATTCTTAGTAGTTGATAAATCTCTCTAGTTCTATCTCACTTTGAATAGTTGTGTCGGGGTACTTCCATGTTAAATGAAGACAGAGATGTCGATTATGAAAGGGAGAAGTTTCAAAATTCAACTGCATGGTTTAGGATTGATGCAAATAGTAGTTAGGCATATAGGGAGTAGAATTGTACAGGGAACTGATGTTGGTAATGATTGTAACCAAATAGTAGTGGAGAATATAACGATAACGGGTGATGTTATGCCGTGATGATATACTGATTTATAATAGTGGGAAAATTTGAAGCGCTAGTGTCACTTCCTAAACATGATGGAGCAGGAATATAGAGATAAGCCCACTAACGAAGCGGCGGAGTGGATAGGAATAGGTCTCAAGAACAGGTGAGACGAGGAGTTGGCTAGCAAAGGGCTAGAGTAAAAAATAAGTCTCGTGATATTGGTTGAGACGTGGAATGTAAAATATACTTGATAACGGTTTTAATAATAAGACTGATTTTAATGCTTGCTTGTATGATCATTGTAATATCAAGAAGTGTGTTTGATGGATTAAACCTGTAAATATAACCAAAGTATAACATTTGTTTTTACATGACCTTTTGATATTTGGAGCGGATGTCGGAGTTCCTCCCTTGTAATCGGGAGTGTATTTCTAGAGGTTTGCACGGCAGAGTACGATATAAAGTAACAATTAACTCTATGACAACTGTAACCGCTACAGGCATACTTTTCAATATATTTCTAACAGAAAGTGGCTTACTGCAGGCATGCATTTAAGATAATCCAGAAGAATGTGTTTTCGAAGCTTTAGTAGTGCTTGCTTATAGTATAACATCTCAGGTATATATCATTATGGAGGGAAAGAAATATCATAATTCCTTATATGTATGCCTATGTATGTATGCCATATGTATTCCTCCTTAATATGGATTTAGATAAAACTGCATACATGTACATTCCTGGTTCCTGGTATAGCGGCAAAATAAAGTTTGAGTATCACCATAATATTGAAACTAGAGTTGTTAAATAGTGAACAACAGCAAGTCATGCTTATGACCGAGATGCGTTATCAGTGGAGAATTTAGCGTTGTTACTGGATAGAAGATGCACTCGATATATATTATTAGAATGAATACTAACATTATAATTTCAGTATTGAATAAACTTCCAAATCGATAAATTAGTAAAGAAATGAAATTGTACTATATCATTAGAAGTTGAATAAATGCAATGTGATAATTTTTTGTAGGTTCAGTCCACAAGTAGTCAAGGACATAGCACAGAACATACTCTCGTTCCTCAAAACAAACTGCACAAAAGAAGGCCATACCTATTGGTTATTCAAGGTGATTTTTTTTAAAAGTACATACTATATGGTCTGTTTCTACATGTGCATATATATCAGGGTAGCGGCGATGATGTTGTTAAATTGTATGACCTAACAACGATGTGCAAGGCCAACATGGAAGGAACATCATCTTCGAATGATGATATGTCACAAAATAATCAGCAAAACCCATTCACATTTTCTGTAGCGATGCTTTTGTACAGAACGGCAATCAGTCTGATGCAGGTGAATTCTAAATATATTTTTTTTGGTATTTTTATTGCTGATTTTAAGGTGGATAAACTACAAATGTTATGTGAATTTACAATTTCCTTAGTATTGTCTGAAGACATTCACTCACTTTGTTGTTAAATATGGTAATTTTCCTCACTATTATAGTTTTCTTTTTCGCATTCTCCTTCGTATTTTCTTTTCTTTGTTTAAAATTACATATATTTTATATTTATTTTGTGATTATGCGAGATATTCCCTTACTGACCGAAATGTAAGAAATGTTGTTATTCTAAATTTACTCGTTATCAAATTTCAGAGCAATGACCAGTGTGATCATCGCGTCACTATAAAAAAATTGCTTCGCCGCTGCGTCAAGCTGTTGGATCAAACTAAATACCAGTATGTTGTCTGCAGTGCCACTTGCATGTTGTCAACTCTTTGCTTGCCAGATCCCGGTTTAAATGTGACAACGAAGAAAACGTCAGGAGATTTAAAAAGTCCTATGCACCAAGGTATGACTTACAGGAATTTTGATAATTTTTCTTGAAATTATGGATGATTTTTTTTCTTGACTTTTTAATAATTTGGATGAAAAATTTCACATTTGATATTTTATATCAAGCTGTGATGAATATGTCATTAGGTAGTCTGATATACATTATACAACACTAACTAATACAGAATTTAAAATTTGTGATATACAAATCTTAATCTATTCTGTAATAGTTATGGAATAATTCTTTTAATCTGAATTCATTAGGAATCTGCTTCCAGACAGATTATGTGGTATTTATTAATGTTTCATTTCTTAGATGTCGAAGACTGTGAGTATTGGAGATCCTGTGACACTTGTCAAGCCCATCATAATGGAGGTGAGCATGAAAATATTAGTTAGGTTCCCTTTTATAGAGAAACAAATAAAAGTATTCTAATCCATGACTACCATGCAACTTAACTTCCTATTTTACAGCACCTAGTTCTGTAAGAACTCAAGATTTTAATTGGCTGGCAGGTCAGAGGTGTTAATGGTGTTTTACCATATCGCTTTTAGAATTATTTTTTAGCATTCGCTTGGACTTTTCTCATCCCTGCAATGTAATAGCTTTTTCAATCTGCATTTGGTGTTGCTGGTTTGTGAAGCTTTCTAGCTGTGCATTTAGTGCTATGCTTATACATTTTTTCTATCTATATCTGCAATAGAAGTAAGCCGGTTTGGATTTTTAACCAACATAAAAATACTATATCTCATTTTCGGCTAGATCAGTGCTGTTCTTGGATCAAATACTAAGTACACTAAGATTAAGTAGTTATATTAAGCAGCAAGTAGTATAATTTGACCATCCCAAATAAAATCCTGGCAAAATCAGCGCGTAATGAATGAACAACCACAGAAATTCGTTGCGGCGTAATACCTGTACCGCAAGGAAAGGAGAACAAGGCAGAAATATGTCTATTTATCATCAAAATACCATGTAAAATATATAACCCATCACCTACCACCTCCTAGTAACCAGGTAGCAATGAACTTTTATTTTTGAAATCATGTTTCACAATATAAGCCTAAATTTTGAATTCTGATCATGATTTGCTGCTACATAGCTGATATTGAACTGTTGCAAGTTACCTCTGTAACAGTTAACCAGTAATACTACAGAATATGTGCATGAAATCTAAAAGCATCCCTCATACTTCCAAGTACATAGTGATTAAAAACTTTCCTAACCCTGTGCTATTCTTTCACAACGTAACTCAGCTCAATCTGATTAGAAAACATCTTTTTAAGATTGTCGAATAGCCAGCAATACAGAAAGTAGTGGTGAAAAAGCAGCGGACATTACAGAGATTGCATCCATACCATCCGTCAGTGTTACAGATCTCTCGATCCCAGAACGATTCCAACACACGAGCAGCCCTCTCGACCTTGTGGAATCTCCAGAAGGAAAAGGTTTTTCTATTCGACAGCACGTTTTTTTTCTTAGAGAGATCTTTTAGTTATTTTTTTTCATGCAGGGTCTGACAAAGGTCGTAGGGATGCTGATATAATCGAAGATAAATGCAAAGATGCCTTGTCGTACATTGCTCTTGGTCTTTCTTTCCTTACAGATCAAAGTCAAGAAGTAAGCTGATCCTGTGTACTATCTTACTGTTTTTTATAAATTCAATGGCGAAAATTTTCTGGTTCAGTAAAACCTCGCTGAGTTGGTACAGTAGAAGACGCTTAATATGACCACTTTGGGACCGAACCATTTTGGTTATAATATTCGAATGGTCACAAAAATCTAAGCTGCTTTATACATAAAGCATATACACCTCGACACCCAACTTAAAGTCGGAGTTCAAAAATATGTAGTAATAGATGCTACTCAAGGACGATAAGAGTCATATCGGAAGTCAATAGATTTCGACCTTCGGTGGTGGTAATAGTCTATTATTGAAAGTGTAACAGTACTTGCATATTTGTTTTTCTCACCACGCCTGTATCACAGAATTTACACGTGAAAGAAGCAAGACATTCGAGCCTTCTGTTACAACTGACTAGAAATGCTGCGCTTGCGTACTTCAGGCTGGCAGAAAGAGCAAGTAACGTCAACGAACTTGAGCGTGCCCTACATTTTGTCAAGCTTGCCCTCAAAAGCTATGGTGAGGAACAAATAGTTTAGAGTACAGATACACCACTGACTTTCTGGCACCCTTGGCCCCCCTGTAGCTGCCAACGCTTGAGGGGGCGGAGAGAGATCAGGAGGCACTACGTGTTTCCACTTACATAAATATCCCCATCTTAGACAAGACATAAAATTACTGCCGTTGGCTTATCAATCTCTCTATACTTGGTCAAAAAATGATTCAGCATAGCAAAACAACCTGCTAACCAAGCCGCGAAGTATATTACAGATATGCGAAAGGGGAGACTCGGGGTTCTGTTTGTCAAATATCGAAACTGATATTTTTAACCTAGCAAGTTCAGTATACCATAGGCTTAAGAGGGGTGCCAGCCAAGCAAATATCAATTAACTATTATTTTCCAATACCTGATTCAGCCGTGGTCGCAGATGAAAACTTTAATTTTTTCCAAATTCAAACACTAACAACTATCTCCTTCTGATTATGTATGCAGAAACATTCGATCACTTATCAAAGTCATCCAGTGCTGATGCTGCAGAACCCACATCTGATTTCGATGATGAATTGAACGACTGCCACCTGTCACCTCCTGATTTCAATCTCCTGCTTCCGAGACTTCTTTCCCTGTGTGGGGAAATCCAATTTGGCCTTTTGCAAATCGTGAAGAAAGAAGGAAGTGTTCAGACATCGGGATATCAAGATTCACGGCAAGATAGAGAGATAGCAGAATCGTTAAAGAAAATATTCCCAAATCAATCAGGTAAATTCAATACTAAATTTTTGTCAATAAATGTCAGGTCAGAGAAGGTACTTACTTAGTTTAGTCCAAGTCCATCAACAATCGAAGTGATATAGAAACGAAAAGTTGATGAAATGAGAAAACGATTGCGATCGGAGTGGTGAAGTCTGCTCCGCTGGCTGAGGAGTCGGAGCAATCTTAAAATTTCCTAGAGTCAGACTAATTTTTAAAATCCTACTCCACACCCCTGCAAAATGGTAAATTAGATGGCCAATAATTTCTAGCTACTTATAATTCAAAGGGTAGTCTAAAAAAAATCAATTCTGGTTCTGACTCGTGAGTGGTCTACCCCAGTGGTCCCCAACCTTTTTTTGAAGCGACCCCAATATTCAAAGAAGTCAAATTCTGTGACTACTCACGGCCCCATCGTGATATATTTATAATCGAGCGATATGTTCACGGGCGCAAAAAAAGACGTACGACCACCGCCTACCTACCTGGTACGACGACGGCTTCAAAATCCACCCCGCCTAAACTAAGAACTCCCTACGGTCGAATAATTTTACTTTTTAACAATAGCAGCAAGTTATACCTCTCTTATTTTGGTCTAACAGGCGACCCCATTAAATTGTTACAGCGACCCCACTCGGGGTCGCGACCCACAGGTCGGGGACCACTGGTCTACCCAATACTATATATCTGCCGTGTATACCCGATCCCATGAATTCATTTGAAATTAAACTTTTTTTTTGTTTCAGGTGAATGCGTTGTATTGGCTGAACTGTCTGATGACTCAGAAACGATATTGATAACGTGTAAGCAGTGCTACGAGAAAGCTTTAGAAATAGTTTATGCTGTCACTGGGGGGAATCGAACTAAATCCTCTGGACCAAATTCTCCTTCGAACTTAGCAAAGCCAGGTAAAAAGCTCTCTCAACAGTTCGAAATAAGACCTGTGGTCTATGAGATGTGTCACATTCTAGACGGGAAATTATGCTATCGGTAGTTCCAATAAAAATTAATTTGAAAAATTTGAGTGATTTTTCAAAACATACTCAATGGTTTTTTTTAATAGTGATTTGTAATGGTGAAGTTTTGCTTGAAAACTTGTATAATTGGAATGTCTGCATTGTCACTCTATCATCCCACATTTTAACAGGATCCAAAGATTCTAGAAGAAAGGGAAGAAGAATCAATGAGAAAACGCAATCCAAAAACCAAGCACCGGTAGAATCTCCACTGGAGACGAGCCAGAACGAAGTGGCTCATGATCTTCAGATAGCATTGCTTCGTCGCTTGGGCAGTATATGTAACGAGCTTGGTGGCACTAGTTTGAATCAGGCTGTTTTGCTACTGGACAACTTTGCTAAATCCGATGCTGGTATCACAATTATTTCACAACTTTTTTGCTTTTTACTTAGATATTGATGAAAAGTGCAGTTCATCAGTTTAATATTTTAGAATTTCAAAATTTACAGAGCTTATATATAATATAGCCTGTATGCCTATACCAGGGGTGGACAACAAGTCGATAGCGAGTAAATACGTTTTCAAACAGTATTCTTGAAAAGATAATAAAAATTCCGTCAAGTCAAGTCGGATAAATTAAAAAGCAATGCTTTAGCAGTTTTGAAGTAAAATATTTGCCGTACACGGCTAGTGAAGCACAACAACATAACAAGTAACTTTACGTGTGACGTGTGCAATTTTCGGCATCGATATTGCAAAAGTCATCATCGACATGGCAAAGATGGTAATTGCACGCAGCAAAACAAAACAAATGCGTACAGTTGGGAATTGTGTGGTAACAACAAAGCTTTATTTAAACTAGCGTCCCAATTCCTGGAAAATTTCATGCCTCTTAGATTTTTCACACTACTATGACACCTTGCTTAATAAGGGATTATTAACAAAGTTTACATTACTCATAATAAAGCCACGAATAAACCTTTACATTACACACACTGCCTCAGATCAAGCTAAAATTCATACCTTCCATGTCTGAACTTTTTATGAATATTTTATGCTGCTTTTGTCCATGCTACATTGTATTCAGCCAATAGAAACCCAGAACAATTTTTTCCATTTGAGGTTGGTAGGTCTCTCCCAGTTATAATAATATGCACATAACCACTGTAATGATTTTATAGATGGACCTTCCGAGAAAGAAAAAAATATTTGGAAGCTAGTTCGATGTTACTTCGAAACAGCTCATGATTGCTTTAGTAAAGTGCACGATGATGTCANCAGGGGTGTCCAAACTTTTTGTAAGGAGGGCTATATTTGATATAAAGTGGAGACTCCCGCAGGCCAAAAGGGGGCCCTGGGGCCTCTTTCAAAGATGTGAAGTGCCAGAGACTCTTAGATTACAGCAAGAGCAAATACATTACATTTTCAAAATGTATGATTTACTCCATTTGGCAGTGCTAGCGGGCCACATTCTATTCTATTTTAAGAATTTGCCGCAGGCCAATAAAAAATGGTTCTCGGGCCACAATTGGCCCGCGGGCCGGACTTTGGACACCCCTGCTTTACACAGAAGAAAAATATGTGCGTTATTTAAAATGACATCACATGAATGCGAGTCATTCAAATGATCTAGAATTGAAGTGCATATGCATACTATCTTAACTCGAAACACTCTACAGATCATTCAGGACAATGCTCCCAGCTCGTCCAACGCACAGGAAGAAGCAGAGAAGGAGGTTTATATTGGTAACTGGAATAGGCATGTGTCAATTTTAGCCAAGAAATTCTGTTAATTTTTTACCAGATTGTGGACCTGTTGAACAAATCTTTGAAGTACTGTCAAGATATCTGGACGAATACGCCAAAGCTGACTATGGTTTCCTGCCGACAATCCAAGATCCACCATCGCTTAGCATCGCTCTATCATTATGTTTCGAGAAATAGTGTATGTATGAGTTGTGTGGCAGATTATCCATTTACTCTTTTAAATTCAAACACAATTTCAAGCTGTTTAGTGCATTCACTAACATCAGTGTCCTGTATGTACCTTGTACAGTCGATATATATATAGGTTCGTCAATTTGACTAAAGGTGACACTCTTAATGGCCGAGATTGTTGACTCTGACTCCATCTCTATTGTCTATAAAAAGACCCTCATTTGACGACAGTCCAATATTATAATTTAGAAAAACTGTGAAAATCTCTTTTGCTATAAAACTGTTTGATCTTAACCTTCCTGATCGTGGCAGCCAGTGTTGGTTTCGATGCAACAGATGATCGATCCGTTGCACGATAGCATCACCCGATTGATCATGATAAAAGGAAGCACAATAAAAATACACCTTCGCATTATAAATGACCGAAAGAGTGAACAAATCTGTATTACAGGAGTGAATTAAAAAAGAAAATTTTTATTATTATTTTTCAGATCGACAGCACTAAGCGAAAGCAAATGCGAAATTTAGCTGACAAGCAGTACATAAAATCAGCTTTGTTATTGGAAAGCATGGAACATCCGATCGATCCGAACATCCTATTGCGTATTTATTTGGAGAGACTCTCCATGAAAGACCAATGTCTAACTAGTAAGTTGACTCGACTCTTGACTATATATCAATAAACCAATTAGGGCACTACACGAAATTTTCATTGCCTCGAAGTAGCAGTCGTCTGGGATAAACGACAACAGGCAACTTGCTAAATTCTACATATGGTACAATTACCACCATTGAAATCAGGGTTATTGATCTCTCAAATCTCTGTTGCCCAGGTAACTCAAGATCGTCATAGACATCCTGTTTAATTTAGTGTTATTCTGCATGTACATTAAATGAGGCTATTTTAGTGACATCGAATTATATTTTTATATAATATATTTACGTTTTTCTTTAGATGGTAAGAGCGGTATCCAGAAAAATAAAGTCCTGCTGGAGGCATTAGAGATATTGAGGAACTGTGTTAAACCATTGAAGATGATTTCATGTTCACAGGTTAGTTGAATTTTTTTTCCCTGTAATGTTGTTGTTTTCATTTGCTTACAGCAGGGGTGTGCAACCTGCGGCCCGCAAAGAAAAATTGTGCGGCCCGCGGAGAAATGCCAATTTTGAATGGTGTGCGGCCCGCGAAACGAGTTTTTAATTTAGTTTAGTCTGGTACGTGCGAGCAATTCCAATTCCTTTGCGTTGCAAAGCCTATACCTGAGTCCAATTTATTATCTATGTCTATGAAGTAACAATGTTATCATTTTTGGGTAATAATCTGTAAATATGTGCAAGGATAAAATATTTCAATAACGCCAATACGTCTGCGACACACCTACGCACTGCAGGCGGCACACTAATGTGTCGCGACACACAGTTTAAAAGCACTGCACTAGTAGATAGTCAATGCAAAATTCAAGTGCGGCCCGCCGTCTAATCGGTTAAGTGTATTTGGCCCGCGAGTGCTACAAGGTTGCACACCCCTGNTGCAACCTGCGGCCCGCGGGCCAAATGCGGCCAAATGCAGAAAAATTGTGCGGCCCGCGGAGAAATGCCAATTTTGAATGGTGTGCGGCCTGCGAAACGAGTTTTTAATTTAGTTCAGTCTGGTACGTGCGAGCAATTCCAATTCCTTTGCGTTGCAAAGCCTATACCCGAGTCCAATTTATTATATATGCCTATGAAGTAACAATGTTATCATTTTTGGGTAATAATCTGTAAATATGTGCAAGGATAAAATATTTCAATAACACCAATACGTCTGCGACACACCTACACACTGCAGGCGACACACTAATGTGTCGCAACACATAGTTTAAAAAGCACTGCACTAGTAGATAGTTAATGCAAAATTCAAGTGCGGCCCGCCGTCTAATCGGTTAAGTGTATTTGGCCCGCGAGTGCTACAAGGTTGCACACCCCTGGCTTACAGTATAGTACTGTAGCACAATGAATATAGATCACCAGAAAATATAGAGGAAATACGGCCATGGCCAGTCATTCTGAATTAGAGGAAATTCACGAGTTGTCAAATACCCCCCTAACAAGGTTTACTGCAATTCTGTCAGGAACATCTACTTTTATTAGATTATTTCAAGATTATCGTATACCTTACACTTTCATCTCATTATTGTGTCCTAGAATTCTACTGTGGACTCAAAATCATCTAACGCTGTAGACTCTACTCTGACCGAATGCGAATCTGATTCCAGCAGTATTTCGGAATGCTTCGATCTGATCGGTGTCCTGGGAAAAATTCTTCAATCGATTTTGCTATCGTTGGTCAAAACGAAACCAACATCCACTGTTACAAATAATCCCTCGAAAGGGTAAGAATATTTTATGACCCTAGAGCTGTGGTTCTCAAACCTTATATGCCTTTGAAGGTAGCTAGGTGTGTCGCAATGCAACCAAGCAAATGTGAAGTGCACAAGTGATTCTTGATCAAAAAATGCCTAAATAAATAGCCTAAAATAACTTGTTAGTCTAGACCAGGTGTGCACAACCTTTCTGCTATTGACGGCCACATTACGTTTATTTTCTATTAAGTACGGCCGCCAAACCTTTTTCGGCCTTTATGACGTCATAATCGCGTATTTGACCCATGCGAGGTGCAGTCTGCCCAAT
>QXVX01009241.1:0-21087 GCA_013436065.1 Halocynthia aurantium | reverse complement strand
GCGTCTGCAGATAACGTGAGGCAACAGTTGGCACGCATTATGGATCGGTTTTCCCTGCCACGTCGTAGCACTGAATTTACATGTCGTGACTACTATATTAATATAAGAAAGGCTCTCGTCTCCGGATTCTTTATGCAGGTAATGCCTCGGTCGACTGTACAGCGAACCCTTGATTGAACTAATGGGTGGGATCTTGTCTATTATTGGCGAAAGTCAAATGTTTGAGGCAGCTATAATAAATCTAGTATATATAGTTTATATTGTATGTATAGTGTATATAAAATGTATCATTAATCTAAAGTGTTTTAAATTCACTGATTCCTTCATAAATATGTGGTCCTGGTCTACCAAGATCGGCCGAAGTCCAAAGGAATGAGTCCGGTATCTGTATTATGATGGTTACTGTCCCGTTTAACATCTGTTCGGATAGTTTTTGTTAATCAACTAATGATGTATGTTTTGTCATATGCCAGGTGGCACATCTGGAACGTACTGGTCATTACCTTACAGTGAAAGACAATCAAGTAGTCCAGCTCCATCCTTCCACATGCCTTGATCACAAGCCAGAGTGGGTTCTCTATAACGAATTCGTACTTACCACAAAGAATTACATACGAACCTGTACAGACATCAAAGCAGATTGGTATGAAATTTCAACTTAAGCGAAATTAGCTACTATTTACAATAGATTTTAGTTCTCTTGATTTTATATTCGTGAATTTTTCACATAGGCTTATCAAAATCGCTGCCCAGTACTACAACATGGAGAACTTTCCTCAGTGCGAAGCGAAGCGACAACTGGAAAGAATAATTGCAAAAGTGGAAGCTCGTGAAAAAGTAAACGAGTGAAGGCGAGGTTGTATGTTTGTTTCTCATTATCACTATTGCTTAAACTTGAAATGAAGTCGCACGTCAGCCAAGTACTGATTTTTCCAATGCTAACTGCAATTCCAAATCAAGCTTGATATCTAAGGCACTGCTATCGCAAACACAGTTTCCATTAAATAATGTAAATATATTTGCTCAGCAAGTTGACGAGAGGAATAAAATGTAATGTTACCTTTGTACAATGTACCATACATACCATTATTTTGACACAGTTAGAAGCCCTTTGTGGACGTGATAACTTGTTTCTTAGAATAGTTGGAGACGATGTTTGAGTGTAACCTTCGGCGTATAGTTTGCAGCGTGATTTTACCCCGTAATTTCTCGGAAACTTACTTTTTGGCTCCTTGTATGCCAAGAATTTCATTGAATAAAAGTTCTGTATATTGTTATATTTCGCTTCGTACGGATACTGCATTTCATCGTCTCTTTCCGGTAGTATAATATTGTACGTAAAAATCTGGACTGGAACTCTCATAGTGATGGGAGTATAAGTTACAGTAAAGGCTAAATTTAGCAAGAGATTCTCATGCTCGTATTCAAGAGAAAAGAATAAAACACCCCGTTAGTTGGTTTATCTTAAATTTAGTATTCAAAAATAAATTTAAGTGCGGCCAACTAGCGCGGGTCCAAACTGCTGTTTCATTTTCCCTCGCGTGAATGTGATGCCAGGTGTTGGAAGTTGTTGATTTGTTACTTGACTATATACTTGGTAATCTCGTCGGTTTAAATTTTGCTTGCTGAGGGTGAAAAAAATGATAGTTTAAACCATTTAAACCCAAATTGGTCTTACTTATCTTAGCATCTACTTAAATAAATACCAAGATAACGGCTTTACGACCTTATCAATCCAGAGTCAGTGAATTCACTTTCAAAACTCTGCGATAGCGCGTTATTATCGTATGTTATCTTCAGATTATCTAGGAGAAGATTATAAGATATCTTTTTCTTTACAACAAATAGTCGTTATTGTGAAATCTACTATTTTAGACGTTCATTATGATAAAACATAAAATTGGTTATCATAATCGTGGATTAGATAACTGTTACTTAGATATCGTCTAATGGAGTATAAACGACTCCTAATTAGTATACAGGTGATAGATAATTAAATCGGAGCACAGCGCTTGATAGTTGCTAAGTAATGAAGGTTGTTTACGTTAACACGGGATAAGGGGTATCCCAGCAATTTATTATTGCATATTTACTGCGTTCGTGATAACAATACGTCAATCTACGGTAAATATAAAATCTCATTTATTAAATTCCGATTTTCAAATTCGAATATTAACATAGTTTTAAAGTTTATTATATCGCTGAATGACAGGGAATTAATCTTTACTCCCAAATATATCTGTTTAGAATTGGAAATATTGCCTCAATATTAAGTTAGCCCAATGGAAAATTTATTTTTATGTACCAACACGAATTCAATGCTGTAGCTGCAATAATAAAAGACAGACGATTTGAGGCGCCGAGAAATGATTTAATCCCGACCTATATTTCGTAAGATGTGTAATAATTACAAAGTGTAAAGGATTATTTATTGCTTCATAAATGAAAAGTGGATTTGAATAGTTGACATGAAGCGATTAAATTATAATGATATTAATTTGAAACTTACGTCGTAGTAAACCTAATCGAGGTTCTGTTGCTGATTGAAGTCAAGACTTTAATCTCACTTATTCTACAGAAAACGGCTTAGCAAATACTTCAATAAATGTTAATTGTGTACTATTGCTTTATTATCAAAGCGTAAATCCCGGCAGATCAGGGTAACTATAACAAAAGCATTATTTTTTATATATATCAAACGACGACGCAGCACGGGGCCCTCGTCGGTAGTTGAAAGGTCGGTAACACGCGTCACAGGGCTACTTCGTCATAAATTCTATTGATACGAACAATAATTGAGGCGGATGAATTCCGAGTATAATATGAGTGAAGTGACGTAGCAGGGTGCATGACGTCACACTGCTTATGTCTCGATCACGCTGCGGAATTTATACATTAAAGGTTTCGAAATACTTTGAACTAGTCAACTGAATGCAATATGCTAGAACTAACACTGAACGCGTCATTTTTCGAACTTTATTAGAGAAAACATCAAAATACACTTTACAAAGCATCCTGGAGATAATAATACGAATTATTTATTTTACTGATTTCTGCGATTAGGACTAAGGAGCACAATTCCCATGTAATATATGAAGATGTACTCCTACTGCTGAAATTTAGATTGCATACATAACTTGTAAAAATCCCCATCAGACCCTCTCCCCTTTAGACATAATTTAAAAATGACGTATCGTAATATTTTTGTTACGTAATATTCTGTGGTTACTTACTCAGCAATAGGGTTGTGGGCAAAACAGTTTTGCTAATTAAAACTTATCATTGCGTATTACAAAGATCTTGAAATTTGCTTGCATTACATATCGTTTGATATGCTTACGCAGCTTGACATGCATTTAAATGAACTTGCAATACGATGTATATGGCAAGAATTCGCTGTTATGTCGATCCCCTCTAATAAAACTCATCATCTTGGGATTATACCAAAGCAAATAGGGAAGACGGAAACAGGGAACTTCATTTCCACTTACGATTACCGAAATATATGCAATTTAAATCCAATACGCAATCTGCTAATCGGCTTAGACTGCCCTTGTGCCGAGTGGCATTAGTTAAAACTGAATATTTGATCTCGATGGGAAACACAATAGTGTTTGCTGAGTGGCTTGACTTAGATTATTAAAGAACAAAAGTGTGACTTGAATAATTCAAAGTAAAGGGACAGTCGATCGAGTGTATTAAGTGCTAATTCCACTAAATGTAATGTCTTAATAAGCATTCTTCGTCATTTGCAGTTCCGAAAATCCTTACGCGGTGAACCTTGATCTGTCGTGTCAAATGTTTGTTAATCTTACATGAAAGTCCGGAATCGGTCACGTGAATACACTTGGCAGGCCCCACTTTTTTGTGTACTGTGATATTGCTCAATATCAGGTTTATACTATTTCGGAAAGGAAACCGTTGACCAGTTTGGAACCATTTTTATAGTGTGTTTATAGCCGTTTGTTGAGTTTTGCTGAATACTTAACTAGCTAGAAAAAAGTTACTCCGAAGGAGTTTAAATTCCAACATACATCTATATGCATATTTCATACTCTCCTACTACTTCTGCTCTACACCGCAGCAGACCCGATCAGGACCAATGCGATGTTTACTGACAATGTTATTAAAATCGGATTGAAAATCTGAAATTCAAATTCAAAATATATCTTTCACCTTCAATTCATCACCTCTTTAAATTTAAAACTAGGAAGGCGTTGGAATTCTCAATGTTCCTCGGTAATAGCGTAATTGGAGATAATAAACCTACATTTTTCTACATGTCGGCTGACTACATTTAGCACTTTTAATATGCATAATTGTCGTATCGCTAACGAAGGGATTACAAAATACATTTATTTCGTGACGTGTGGACTAAGAAATCGACAACAAATAAACAAACAGGCCAGTCTTGATTGAGGGCGATAATAGCTCTCTGTCATTAAGTAGGATGTCTCAATGGTTTGCGAGGAAGCCCCCTCTGTGAAAGAAAAACAAAAGTTCAAAAGAGCGAATGCGGACAATTAACTGCGATAATATGGGATAGCGGCCTCGCGTATCTGATCCCGTGGTATCGCGCGAATTCAAATCTGTTGTCTTACGCTAATTAACGTTCGCGTTTCGCCGTGCGATAAGAGCATGAGAAGTTAGATAAACAGAACGATAGCGAAAGAAAAAAAGGCGATTGCTTATCTCGAACCAGTGCTATATAATCTCATTGAGATCTACTGCAGTCATCATTCAGTTTTGATATCTGCAATTGTATTACTACTACTATACTATACTATACAGTTTCTCAAGTACAACTTATTTGAGTAACGAAAGAACTATGATTTCTTACCGTCATCCTTTCCAAACCGTCGCTAATTCGACACAAGGAATTGTTTCTTATGCACCGAACCAACAATATTATGGAATATCGCCGTTCTTCTGCATGCCTGCTGCAACGAAACGACCCATGTCACCAGACGAACTCCGACAGGAATACATCAACAGACTTACACCACAACAAACTCGCTCGAATTCGACCGAGACTGTGTCGCCTACCCCTTCAGAATGCTATTCAGTATCTTCCGACAATAAAGAATCCTCTATCAAAACGAAGATTGATACAACTCAGGAAACAAGACGTGCTAAAAAACGCACTCTCTTCACCATAGATGCTATCCTGGGAACCGCCAGCTCTAGCGACGAAATAACTCCTGCCAACAAAAGAAGAAAGTTTGAACCTGAATTTAAAGTGGAACAATCGATTCCAGAGGAATGCAAATCTTTCGATTCTGGAGTATCTTCCTGTTTTGGAACTGACAATTCTGAAAGCAGTTTCGCACATAGCAGTGGAATTAGCTGCGGAGACAACGATCTATCTCCGGTTTCAACCAAGTCAAGCTCGAGAACGCATTCGATTATTGCCGGGAACAATACACCTCCCTTGCCAGCACAGCCAATGTTTAACTCCCATCTGCAACCGACTATATACAGTCAGCCATGGATGATGGCACCTGGATTATCTAATTCTCAAGATACATACATGTCTGCTATGATGGGCAACTATTTATTGCAAACAAGGACGGATCCTAGAAGCCTTCATAAAGATGCCATATACCCTCACGCAAATTCAACGCCAATTTCCAGAACGCATATGGCTGTCAATCCAGGAGCTCCTATTACAACTGTTGGTCTACCTTATCTCAACGGCCTACAAGCACCATCATCTCACTGGCCAAGCCCAATTCCACAAGGAAAACAATTTTCTGACGAAAATCAAACAGTCGGTCAGCGAAGAAGTTCAACGGAGAATGTTCAACGTAAAGATGTTGGTCACTCAGAAGCTAAAGCAAAAAGACTGCGAACCATTTTCACTCCCGAGCAACTAGAAAGACTGGAACGCGAGTTTTTGAAACAGCAGTACATGGTCGGTACCGAAAGATTTTATCTCGCCAAAGAATTAAATCTCGGTGAAGCACAAGTCAAGGTTTGGTTCCAGAACAGAAGAATTAAGTGGCGCAAGCAAAAGCACGCTGGAGAATTGAACAACAAAAGTCCATATGCCAGTATTACAAAGTCCAAATTCGATATTCTAAAAGACGAAGCCGATGAACCGGCGCAAGGTGTCGCCAACGAGTAAGAAGGTGGTTGCTATCGAAGCCTGTTCAGAGTGTAACAGTTCCATAATTTGATGATTATATACTATACTGGTAGTTCAATATCGTGCCTGAATGCCCTATCATTCAATTCTGTAAACTGATGTATCGTATTGTTTTCTATTACATAATTCTTTGGTTGCGATTTATTTTTTTCGTTTTTATTCTTACAGTTACCTCACTTACTCACATACTTTTGTCTCATTTGACATATTTATTCTTATTACATAATAAAATTCACATATCACTTAATATCATGAATCCTTTATATAATTGGTCGTATAAAAACCTTCAGGTTCCTTATTCTGTATAGAGTATATTGAGATAGATGAGATTTGCTCGTTGACATATGGTGTTAAATGAGATCCATTGTTCGTCTACGGATGTACATTCAGTTACATTTTGACCAAATTAGTTTAACCTAGATCATCTTAATATATTACGTAAATAGAAAGTTACAAATCATTGCAATTCCTGTTATCTGTTCCTGTTTGAATTTGAATCATTTGAAAGATTCACTTTCCATGACTCTAAACGCACGCGATAAGATAAGAACATGTTAACTATAATTTTTACTTTCCATTTCACACGTTCACTCTTTGTTTTCTAATCGTCAGAAGATATTATCGTATTTAAACCTACTACTGTACAAGACGTTGCAGATAATGTCTGCTATTTCCGCTCAAAGCATAAATACAAACACGCCTTATATGCACCGAGATATCATGCATATCCGCAATGGTATTGAATCCGAATACTTATTAATAGCCCCTTCTGCAAAAACTACGTTACATCTTCCGTAGAGTGGAAAGTTCGAGTACAGTACTGGTAACTTTCCACTGCTATTTTTATAGTAAAAATTTTCCGATAGCGTTACACAAGACTAGAATTACACTTCTTGTCTGTTTATAAACATAAACTCAATAAAGAATCAGTTCAGATTACTTTACGATAAAAATAACTGAAAATATTTGGTGATGCATTTATGCGAGGAAATGCGTATTCTGTGCAGTCGAAATGTGTTGAGTATTTGAGCAAATTTACATTAGCTGGTCGTATTTTAACGTGGATTACACCATTACAAATAATGATTTCTGTCAATTTTCACGCCTCCAATACGCCTTCAGAACCATTTCCCGTTTTTTTTCTTACAAATAAAGCTTACTACGTCATGGTATTTCCCAGACGGTGTTGTATACCTAATATTGCACCAATACATTCTCCATGGAGCAAGTTATTTAAACTTATAAAACCGCTGCCAAACAAAACTTCGTATAGACGCCTCGTTGGTACACTGAAGTAACTTGACATTTGTAGTTCATGTATTGCACGATAAATGCTGCTAACCGGTCAAAAGCTTGTGGCCCACCAGAGCCGGAATATGGTGAGTACCATTCTAATTGTGAGAATTAGTTTGATATATACTGATTGCAGTATTTGCTGATAGAAAACTGTTTTACATCTTGCATGCCTGTTGTTTGTTTATGCTTTGCGTGTGGAAGACACTAGAACTAATGTGCTACTAATTCCTTTGATTAATGCTCGTATACTACTGTAATAATAATTAACATCTGATTATTTGGGAGGGCTCATTTGAATGTACATTGAATTGTCGTTTAACGTTTCTCTCTATACGGGTTATTCTGTTCCCAACCAGTCAGTCGGTAAACAAGTTTGGAAAAGCACCGTATCCTGAAATATAAGCGCTTCACGAAAAGTTGAACAGATACAAGAGAATATTGTGTTATTTTAGCATTGCATGCTTGAGTTTGTTACGGAACCGATACATTAGCTGGTCTCTTATCACCGCTTTACAAGGATTTTTCTCGCTACGGTATCGACTTTTTGAATATGCCACTTATCCGAGCTCCGACGCTCAGCGCAATTTGCAAAAATGTTTGGAACAAATGTAAGCTTTACTTCAATTAACTCTTATTCCCCAAAGACGAACGTAAACGATTGCACAAGGGACTGCAACTTTAACCGACATACTTATCGGCAGTTCGGCGAAAAGAGCGGCTTGACCCGTGGCACTCTTACAGCACTTTAAAACATTTCCTGGAGGTCATAGTTCAACGTGAACTGTTCTACTGTTCCCCGACGATTGCTACGATTTGAAAACCCTAAAACACCGGTGCAGTAGTGTGTTTCTAGGCTGCGTGACAAAAAAGCTACTGTATCAATTGATATTACTTTTATTAGTACAAAAACAAGCAGAGAAAGGGGTTAAGAAGCAAAATGTTTATCAAATGTCGTTCAAGTTCATTCCGTTTAAGAGTAGAATTGTTTATAGGTATATCCCTTGGGAACGAACACGTTTTTGTATTATTGCAACATTATGATATCATAATATTCCCAGCTGCCGGTACGAGGAGCATCGTGTATTTGTGGTTTCCAGGCACCCAACGCACGAAGTTGGCAACTAGGCTGCATGACTGCTTCGATTGTTTTTATTCAACCAGCCAAAACTGGACCGGCTTAGGCAGGAGATTCCCCGGCGGCGAAACGTGTGCCACCGTTGTTTGTTACTTGCAGAATATCACGTTGTAGTTTAGGAAACAGGCACGTGATTAATCAGCTGTTAAAATGCCGTAAACAATTTTCTCTCGTCCCAGCTGGTTGTCCTTCTTTTTTGTCGATCATGAAACTTCTTTTGTACCAACGGAAACCACTTGGAGTTAGCTCACGCCATTCTTTATTTTGGCGATACGGTCTGCTGGTTTTATCGTCTTTTTTGATATGGGTTGTTTTGACGCTAATTTATAGCCGTCAATATCTGTAAAAAATGTAGTATATCGGCGAAGGATCGTATAATAATGAATAGATCTATCTACCTAAACAAAATAGTTATGGATAGCTGGCGAGGGATACATAATATCTTATGCATGACGTCAATAAAACACCGACGTCAATACAACCCGACTTATATTTCCGTTCAGTTAGCAAAGTGGTTTTGTCTGTTTTAAACCTTGCTAAAACCAGTGCGGGCTGGTTGGAAGCGCTTTTTGCTGCGTTGAGATGTCGGCAATGATTCAAATAACAGGAGAAATCTGGTTTGGGCGTTTGATTAGAGAAGACCGGTACCCAGTGAAGTGTTAAAGTTATTGTCCATAGCCTAAACATATAATAGTAAGTACAGTACTATTTTGTTACCGGCAATGTTTGTATTGCGCAACATGTTTTGTTTTGCAAACGTCTGTGCAGGAGCGTTCTTGGACTGTTTGCTTACGGACGTTCGCTTGAGATTTTTTTAACTGAAAATCTCTCTTTGTTTGTGAATGTCTTTAGAGTTAATTGTAAGACAAATCGAGCTGCAAAGAACGTACTAAAATCTGTTGTGTGTCAGATTCAAGAAGGTGTGTGATCTCTTTCAATACAGAACCTGCTTTTGTTTAATGGCGTTTCATCTTCGTGAGGAACCGTTTAAGATCTTGACATTGATTCAATTGATATTGTCAGTAGTTCAAGCAAGAGTTGACGTTTATCAGGTAATATTCTTTAAACATTTTCACATAATTATCAAAACGTTTTTTCAGGTACTAGTGAAGTAAGTGGTTCGTTGGTTTCTACTTGATAGTTGTTGATAATTCCTTTTATTACGCTGTGAAGGGCAGTGTGCTATTCTAACCCTAGAAAAAAAAAGGGTAAGCATCTAACCCGGAACTGATTTAATTGTATAATATGTATAAGGCTTTTGAATTGATTGTATAAGGTGTTAGATTACGAGCTGACCTTCACAGCAACTTTCAATTGTAATGATGATGTACTTTACCATACCCGTGTTTATAATTTTAACTGTTATTTTCATGAATACTCATTTGTGTACATCATAGGTGATATTCCTGTTTTTTTCAACTAAATTTAACATTGAACAGTCCCATATACATCCATTTTATATGTTGACAAAGATACCCTATGTAATATGCTAAATTTGAATGACATACATAGCCTTTTTTGATACTGCCAGTAAAATTTATGAAGGAATAAATATTATAATGTTTTTGGAACATATATATTTCTGATGCAAGTGATAATACTAATATCAATTTAAAATATTTGTGCTGGTAATAAAAACAACTTTTTGAGTAGTTTATGTAATGTACTAGTAATGTACTAGGCTAGCTACCTCATGTTTCGACCTTTTGTGCTGCTATGAGCGAATTACGGCTATGGTTCTCTTTTTACGATGCTATTTCGCCACAGTTCGTTCATAGGTCTGTGCTTAACACACATGGGTTAGGATTCTGTTTTCTTTACTAGCTATAGTTGAAGCCTCTGTTAACCCTGTAGTCACCCATCAACCACCCCACCTTCATGGGAAGATTGGGGCAGCCAGAGTCTGGTCATATGGTGAGTTATTAAAAATCCAGGTATGACTGGTAAGAATAAGGACTCAAAACTCTTCGCTATATTTGAGATATTTTTTTCGCTTTTTTATTGCAATACGTAGTATATTTTAGTGTTTTTTTGCATACTTTGTGATCTGTATTATCTTCTTGATGCCGCTGAAATGAATTTATTCAGCCGGTGCCAGGCATAATATACTGTCTTTTTGGCCGCCTGATGTGACAGTGCATAAGTACTGCCAACGTTGATGAGCAATGATTCGTCTTTGAGCATTCTTGTTACTTGTTCTATTCTGAATGAATGTTTGCATCATCGTTCACGTTATGACTATTGTTACCAAACAAACACCCGTTGCAGGCATAGCTTTCGAATACGTAATGTTTTACATATTTTCCACACTAATAACAATGTTGATTCAGAGCATGGTGTGTTAAGGTAACTGAATGATATGTTTGTATTGTGGCCTCTTCACTAATTTCAAACAACAATCAATGTGCGAATAAATTACTTGTTAAGTATCATCCGCAAAATCTAACATAATTTTTAAAATGTAAGTGATTCACGTTGCACTTATGGGATATATATATCACAACGTTTTTATCGTTCAAACTTTCATCTAAGAAATGCGTCAATATCCTCAGAAAATGTCCTCAGGCATCGTCACGATAGCCGCTAAAGTCATTTTTCATGTAAGCTTGTTATTATCATTCCCCGATAAAGGGTTCAATGGTAGTTTGTTGTTGTCTACTCAAGCACGAAAAACTGCATGATCTTGCATGAGAGTGTCCATAATCGTGAATCGGAAGCTTCTCCAAAAAATAGAACATATATGTATACAAAATTCATTTCACACACATATCCCCTGATCCTATGCGTTTCCTATTTTAATCGGCCTTTGAAAAAACTATGATGAAAGGTTTATCCCGACAATGCCATTCAGTATCGACTTTAGCACAACAATATACTCGGTTTATATTTAGAAGCGGTACGTAATAGGGAACCTTGTGGAAAGGTCGTTCCTCGGTGAAATGTGAAATATGATATCCGAATGTTCTCAATCTTGTCTGGTGCTTTCTTTTGACCTATCGAAAATATTAAATCATATCTAGCTATGACTGATTAATTGCTGGTAGTGAACACATGGAACTTTAGTTTTCTTACCTGTGTATCTCAGCAGATAATTATTCTTGAATTCCTAAATAATATGATAGAATTTCAATTACTTGAATTTTCAGAATGCTTGTTATGTTGATCCTGTAAAGCTCTGATCTGATCTGAAAGTTTTCCTAGATTAACACTTGAACCTGTCGGCATTTGATTGCGAATTGTGCGTTGCAATAAATATCTGTCCTAACTCATTAAATATTGCCGATCTATTTTGAAGTATATTACTATCCAATTGTTTTCCAATTCTTACTAAACTTCATTCTGTATTTTCAATTGTGTTTTGATCAGTTTAACGGCTATTTAGAACTTTGAGATTAAACCTTCCCACCAAAAGTATATGTGAAGTGATGTGCCGATTATAAATTCGCTTTATCTTGAGCAATTCTTTATTAAAAACATCTAGAATTCCCACTGAAAAACTGATGCAGTAATGCGAAATCGCATGCTTTTATTGGACACCTTTTATATTGATGCTGTGCAGCTTCAAAATATTAAGCTGATCTAACCTATTATATGAGTAAAGAGTTTTTTTTTGACCACTGTTATATAGTCGGTACACCATAAGTCATCTGCCCACTGGAACATTTTCAAGTTGAAAATCTTTACTTTGTGTTTTTAACAGGATAATGCTAAAGGCTGTTTCAATATGGGCAAACCAGACAATTGCACAGTCGGACACTGCTGTGAAGGAGATGGCTGCTGTACATACTATTACGAGCTTTGGTGTAAGTGTGTTCACATATTTATATTAACTCGAACCATTCTGTTGTCGTCCTGACAACTGGCCTGGTAAACTTGGTTACTGAACTAATCCTATTATTGCAATATTCTTGTTTTCGCTAATATATGTGAACACCATTTTAAACAGGGTTCTGGTTAATATGGGCATTGATTATTTTGATGAGCTGCTGTTGCGCTTATCATCATCGCAAAAAACGACAAAGCCTTAGAGCCCAACGTGCTAACCGTGGAAGCGGCCAAGAACCTTACGCCGGAGCTTGTAACTACCCTGGACCGCCTGTCGATAAAGGTCAGACTAAATTTGTATTATAGAAGTTGTAGAGCAATGTAAAAAATGCCTGTTTATTTTTTATGCAAATTGGACAGTCAGTTTTTAATCTGGTAAGAAAGTATTTCATAAAAATAAACATTTGCTTTTCAGTGAATGTAGACAGGCAGCAGTATATAGAATATTTTCATTCACTAAATAGTTCTTCTTAAATGTATATTACAGGTTTTAATTATAAATACCTATTAGGCTAGTTAGCTGTAAGGGAGCACGCCATCTCCCGTCCACTTCTGTGGAAGTCCTCGTCTTTCTGTAAGTAATAGAGGCGTCAGTGTTTTGTGTGACCTTCTAGTAGGAATACTTCGTGTTCAACTGGTTTTAACATGTTTTTATTGTTCTTGCAGGCGTGATCGGATATTCAAAATTGCCGAAATATGAGGATATAATCAGAATCCCTCCATCCGCTTCACCACCACCGCCATACAGCGAACGACGGGCCATGAACTCGCTAGCTTGCCTAGAACGTGATAGTGAAGGGTAAGAGATATATTACTGATATAATCATCAGATGGTTGACGAGGGAGTTTAAGTTTAGCTGAAAGCAGGAAACCATGATTTTATTTTATGTTGTTGGTATTGACAGCAGAGATTAAAACAACTCATAACAATGCTGTTGCGCAAAACCACACTACATGACTTCACCCCATTGAAGTGCCTTCAGTTGCAACTTATCTTATTGGAACATAGCGTTTTAGCTAGTGTGGGACAATGCTGTCAATTTTATGAGAATAGGTTTTACTTTTATTAGTTTATGAGTAACTTTATTCCAGGTCACGCTCTTTCATCTTAAACAGCACTCCATTGATGCGCATTGAGCATCTAGGAAATCAATCGTAATTAAATTTATATATATTTAGCACTTCAACGTAGCTGTGGCAGTGTTTTGATACGTTTTAAATAAATATTTATGTTAAGTGATGAATGATAACACGTGAAAGCTAATCTCAAAATTCATAAACAATGAAGCGTCTGTTTATTTTCACAAGTATGCTTTCGAGCTCAATTTATTCCTTCCATCTGTATTGAAAACTATAAATTATTTTTACAGTGTGACATCGATGACTTTACTATCGTACAGTGAACTAACTTCGTCGGTGCTGTCTCTCGTGTCACAGTTAGGCATTTCTTTACTTCCGAAAGACTCGTCAGATCGGATAAAAAAAAGGACGAGTAAAAGACGGGTGAGTTCTGTTCAGTATTCCTGTTGCTAATATCTAATCTATTTTTTGTTTGTTTGTGCTATTCCGGCAAATGCTGGACTATTGCATTCCCATAGTTCATAGATTTTTTGGAATTAATTTATGTATATATTATCAGCAGAACTATGACGAGGAAATATGCAGTCAAACTGCCGGCGAAAATTCATGTACAACAAATAACCCTCCTGCGAACATTCCAACTTTGATTACGGAGAACGAGACAACCACCCACAAAGCCGTTCATATCATACATTGCAAGCAGGAAGTGGAAAGAGATAAAAATGCCTTAGAAGGAGAGAATATAGAAGTTGAAACTGCTACCAAGAAACCATTCCAAAAGGAAAGGCGTAGGCAAGATTCTGGTATCGAAATGGATGGTCACAACGAAGATCATAGCAGTGATATTTCTATCGAGCAGGACCACGATGATGCTGATAAAATTGTGACGAAACCATGTACGAAAATTTTACCAGAAAAACATTGCAATCTCCGCAAACACAGTGAAAATTCAAGTTATTGTCCTAGAGAACCTGTGAACATAGGTCGAGACTATATTAACAGCGACGAAGACACCGAATCCATGATGAGTGAGGATGATGAAAAATTAAATTTAGATTTCAATAACAATGGTACCGTTCCGTTGAGATATCTTTATCCTGACTATTTCCGAGATCCGATCCATTATGAAACGTATTCAGAGTCCGAAAGCAAACGAGGCAGCTTGCTGGGTGAAGATCTCGGCATCGGCACGAGCCATGACACTTCCCGCCGCGGTGACTTTGTGATAAACCTCTCGCCTATAGACGTTGGCGATGATTCCGAGTGTGGAACGCTGCTCGAAAATAATTAGCTTTTCTACAAGTTCAGAGCTACGCTATTGCAGTATATTGAACCTTTATTGGTTGCACTATTAGCTGCCGGCCCTGAGCCGGACGGCTATGTATTTTATGTGGTATCCTTCACACATTCTTAAAAATGTACCTCAATGTAGCAAGCAGGCTCATTCTATACAATTAGTTTGGTATTTCTCCTGCCTCGATTTGGCATGATGTGATGCCACATTTGACATTTGCACTATCCCAATGCCAAATTCCACTCACATTTTTCCAAAGTTTTACTTTCTGTAAGTATTTGGCATCAATAGCTAGCGGTGTGAGCTGCGTAAAATTAACCAGGGTACGTAGAAAGGCTTTTAGTGCTACTATGTATATGACGAAGGAAATAATTACTTCTGTATGTAGGTGGTATTAATGTAAATTACCTTATTAGTTTTCCAACTGATATTGTTCTTTTGAAAACCAACTATTTATTTGGTGTTGTACTTCCTAGAAATACCATATTCCATTGAAAAAAATATGCCTTCTTGATTTTTCACCCCTAGAATTGTAAGATAAGTGCTGGCTTGCTTTTCTTTTGATGCTGGGACGGTGCTACATGATAATATTGGGCTGGCGAAAGCTCTACCACACATTTGCAAACATGTATCATAGTTAATGTGATACAGGTTTAATGTCAAGCCTAAGGACTTATCAAAATTTGCGACACTTATTGTACATAACGTTTGTACATATCACTAGCAGTGCATCATCATTGACTCTACTGCTTCATTTGTTAGGCGTGTGCTACCGCAATTCGGTTTACCCCTCTGTATGTTTTGACTGCAAAGCTTAGGACTTCTAACACCGAATTGTTGTATGGGTATTCGATCTAGTGCTGTGATAGGTGCATAGTTGTGTTTTTGCTGTGACCATTTATATTCAATGAAATTATGACTACAGTTACTTTCAGGCTTTTCTGAAGTACTTTGTTCCTTTTGCTGTACAATGATTCCAGTTTTTGAAGGTTTTCTTCATGTGCTAGTTCTTTTCGCGATTTGTGGGTGCCTACGCAGTGCAGCAACCCCGCAATTTTGTCTTTTTTCCCGCGGAATTAGTGCAATTGAATTTGCTCCTGTGTATTGAAGTGATGGTTCATTGCATATAATCTACTAATATTACTATTTGCAGAGGTTGAATATCCACTGTGAATAAATATCATCCATTAGCAAACCGCTAAGTTTTGTTTCCGGTGTTTTATTCAACTTTTTATTCGCAAATTATTGCCTTTTTGCGCAGTTTCTTTTGATGTTTTTACAAATATCTTTGATCATCAGTAAATACACAATGGTGTCGTTTTCTTTTCAAATATTGGTGAATGGTGTCTCTCTTCAAGAAACTTTGATTGCGATAGTTAGAAGATGACGTTTATTGTGGGATTTTGGGACCTTTGTAAAGCAAAGAGGTCTGGGAATGATAGTTTTAACTTAGATGTTGTGCAGATTCAGACGGTTAGATCGAGTAATAGGCCAAATCAATAACCTGGCCACGAGTAGGATGTCTGGTTTGGATCAAGGAGCAAATCCGGTTTATTATTCGGTACGTTCAGGTATTTCGTGTTTTGATAATGGAAATTACTTGTATAAATAGGTACGCACAGAAACGACGAACCCATTAAAATTTGCTAAGAATATCCAGTCTAGTTGCCGAGAAAGTTTTTTAAATCGTTACAGCAATTTAGATCTACGAAAACTCGAGATCTAAATACTTCCTAAATTTTTACATGACCAGAAAGTTTACATATCTCGTATATAGGGCAGTGGGCAGTTCTAGCATACAGTAAAACATTACAACACTCGATTGGATAACCCGCATCCGCGAATTGTCCGTCATTTCCGGTAAACCTAATTATGGAGACTTCCGACAAAATGTCCAGGAATTAACAAGTGATAACAACATTTGCGCGTTGGACGATCAATGGCGGCAATCATTAGCAGGTTTCGTGGGGTCGAGTGAAGTTTGAATAAGTTCAATACACAGAAGGAGATTCTTGGATGTTACTTTACCATGATTTTTTTTAAACAAATGAGTGTGAATCAAATAAAGCGGCCTTAATCAAGCCATTGTGGAAAATCGGAACTAATATCACAAGGGGGCGCAAATAAATAAAAAGAGCTGTCAATCATTTCTTCGAGCTTAATTTATTTCAGTTCTTGCGACTGAAGATGGAAGAAGGTTCTCTTGCTGTTGCAAAAACGTCAAATAAAACGAAGAAATATGGGCATTTTATTCTTGCGGCCGCAGTATTTCTTGGACTAATCGCGTCAACGACAGCTGAGGCAGAAATTAGCGGAGTTTTAGCTAAGAATACCGGTAAGTAGCATTGTCGTTTGTTTGCTGCATCTGTCAGTATTTTGAATAATACGATCCGTTCAAAGATGTATTGTTGATTGAAACAAACATCAACGTCTATATCATGTATAATAATGATATTGTAATCATATTTGATGAGATTTCGAGTCATAATTTATTGAAATTTCATTATTACGATAATACCTAATTATGGGACGTGTCAAAATTTAACTGCAATTCTATTATATCCGTACTTGTAGAATATTGTAAATTTTCATCAGTCAATCTAGTTGAACTAAAAACCATTTTATGATTCAATTTTGAGGCAAAATTCACAATTTTGGTCATTTTTTCAGCAGATTACTTAAGTAAAGCAGAAGAAAACATGATAATATCATAATCCTGATAATATTCACATAAAATAAGTTTTCAAAACAATGTAAGTTTTGAATTGATTATATTTTCAGGTAACTACACTACTGATGGTATTGTGATTATCTACCACGGCCAACCAAAAGATCTTTTCCTTTTTGGAAGTGATTTCGAAGACACCACACTCATCACTTTCACAAAGACAAATTTGACCAAGGGGGAATTGTGCGATGACTATAAGAACACAGATGCATTTCGTGTGGTGTTGGACGGAACGTCCACGAACCTTGCCAGTTCGTCCGTCTTGCTTGCATTATCGGCTGAACAAACAAATCAGCTTTATTATATTTGCGCCAAAACTGGGAACAACATAACGTCACATTACATCCATCAGGGATATGCAACCTATCTCACGATTATGCTGCAAACCATTCCAGAATCTGGAGATAAGCCATTCCTACCACTGCCACTTCAGGTAAGTTGTTTTGATCTGTCAATATTTAGAAATTTCACCTTGTAATATACCGTGCCGTAGGCTGGCATATAAGTCATATTTTAAAACCAGTTGGCCGACTAATACGCCGAGCAAAATGTTGTCAATACATGGCAGGGATCGTAATATGGCCATGACACACTATAAGCTGGCCTACATCCATACACATACAGTAGTGTATTAATTCTATCATTTTAGTCTTGTGCCACAACTTGTATGAAAGATCCAAGTTTTATATACTACTTGCATGCTAAGCTTATGGTTAACTTATACAAATTATGGACAATAAGATGAAGGTGCTGCTGTCTTATTTTAGGGATAAATTTATACGACAAATATATGTTAAAACCCAAAATACAACTCAGAATATGTGGATTGACTTATTCACCGGCCTATAAGATAGATATTAAACTATGAATAATAGACTATTACCTTTGTATGTGACGTTTGTATTTGAATTGAAGGTCAGTTATAATGAAAAAGGTAATTTCATGTTAATAATTGATGAAGTATGTCTATTTTATTTATCATAACAATTTATGTACCTTGATATTTATTTAACATTGTCACATGTAAGTTTATTTAACCTGAAGAAACATAAAGTATTGTCAACCTCTCTAAAATTATTCAAATGGTTTGATGGTGACTCTGACTTGATATCAAAACTACATGAAAAATTGATCCTGATCTTATTCTGGAATATTTCCAGCAAATTATGTTATTATTCATTAGTGATTTTATGGCAATAAAATTTAGGAATACTCAACTCTTTTATATTCTATATTACCCCATAGATCCCATAAGTTAATGTTTCCTCTAATTAGTAGCAAATGGTTAAATAAAATGATAGTGATATGTCATACAATACATCTGTTGAAAAATACTGTAATTGTTCATGCTAGTTCCAGCAGCTGTCTGTAAAATATGTCAATGCATTAAATTGGACGTGAATATATCAGCACACATTGTGAGCGGTATGTATTATCCAACCAATTAAAATGATGGATTGTTTGATTTAATATGTATAAATTGGGCAATGCATTCTTACATAAGATAATAAACAAAGGTGTTTACTTTCCAGCATCTTATCTATTCGATTTGTAGCAGTGCGGAGGATCAATTAATCTGGTAGCACTTCCTTACTTGAGAGTTAGCCCTGTGGGATATCTAGGTTCATTTGGTTCGATCGTTGTAGCAAATTATACTCGAAACTATGCGGTCCCCAGGGTGAACTAATGCCGGTATCAATTTAGGTATCTCGGCTCTGTAATGAACGGCACATTTTTAACTTTGTGCTTGAAGAATACTCTTGAAATTAGTTGTTGAAATTTTTCTGAAACTTGATTAAAGTCGATACTATCATTGCCAACAGATCAATATTCTTTGGAAGATTTTTGATTGTTTGCAATGGTAATCAATGCAATTAATAACAAATGTTATATTAGGAATGGTTTTAATATCTCTTCTTATTGTGAAGAGATAATATGAATATGGGCCTCACCCACTGCCCAAATTTCACTGTATTTCTTATGTATTAGTCATTCAATACTGTATTTTTATTGGCAGATCACGATTATATCAGTTCTGCTGTTGCTGTCTGGCATTTTTTCTGGCCTTAACCTCGGCCTGATGGCGCTCGATCCAATGGAATTGAAAATTGTTCAGAACTGTGGAACGGACCGAGAACGAAAATATGCAAGCCTCATTTATCCCATCCGAAAAAAGGGAAATTATCTTCTTTGTACGTTGTTGCTCGGAAACGTGTTGGTCAACAACACAATGACAATTCTATTGGAGAACATTACTTCCGGCTTATGGGCCGTGGTCGGGTCTACGTTAGGTGAGATAACAGTTCGGTATTAGCTTTGGTTCAGAGTTAAATATTATTATTTTTATGATATTCTTAATATTATTATGGCATGCTTACAAGATTATGAATGTAATCATCATATGATTTGATTCTGTATTACAGCATTTTGTACATCGTGTTTGTACGGTCATTCAGTCGGTTTGCTGAGTTATTCGAGTGACTCGTGGTGAATGGTGACTCATAAGTAGTAATAATAATATGCTATGTCATGATAATGCTTCAATATTGATCACTAACAACCGGTTTTTATGAAGTTTCTTTAATTTTTTGCAAATCTCTTCTTCCGGGAATTGCCTAAACTATTTAGTGCAGTTAAAGGTTTCAACATTTGATTACAAAAACTTCAATTTTTCAATAGGAATCGTGATCTTTGGCGAAATTTTACCTCAGTCCATATGCACACGTCATGGACTAAGAGTCGGAGCTTATACAATATGGCTGACCAAGTTCTTCATGCTTATCACATGTCCAATATCTTACCCCATTAGCAAATTGCTCGACTTAATCCTGGGAAAAGAACTAGGAACAATTTACAATCGGATCAAACTGTTGGAAATGATCAAGGTATTGAAATCTTTAAAACCATTTTAAGTTCAATTGAGTTTGCTTGGCTTGAAATCCCTGAAGACATGAACCATAACTAGTTTTTGCTCTGCTTGACATTTAATATGATTTCAGACTCATGAAATGGATTACAAATTTTAAAGTCACTTTCAATCCTGAATTACAGGTTATATAATTTTGAGATGAATATTTATTCAGAAAAAATAAGAATCCAATTAAAATTGCTTCACTGGCTAAATCAAGGCCAAAATTTTATTGTTGTGTGTATGTATGTCTTTACTGTGGTCTTGCTATCAAACAGATATGTAGTATGGTATATGAAACTAAAGGAGAATTGATTCATTTTTGTAAATGGTCTTTAGAAAGTGACCACACCCCACTTTGGTTATTCAGTCGAAAGAATTGACATACTGTATATCAACTTGTGACAACTGTATTTTTGTCCTAGTTTCGAATTCAACCGTCTTGTTTCATCTATAAATATCATGGTCCCTGAATCCACAAGTAACAAATGAAAAAACAGTCAGAATTAAGAATACCCTCTATCCTATTCCCATCCATCCATCCATCCATACTGTCCAGTTTCAAATGATATTATAATAAAAGTTCAGCAGTTCTGAACTAGACAAAAACTTTTTCAAAGCAATACTACAAGATCGTCATGGCATTTTCCTCTAAATAAATTATTAGTTTCCA
>QXVX01009231.1:4545-17297 GCA_013436065.1 Halocynthia aurantium | reverse complement strand
AGTACAGATTTGTAGACGTAATTTTGATTCTAGATAATGCTATCTCTACTCACAATAGTTTTTTGGTCTGTCTTATTGTTCTGTTCACAATGTTTCAGTTTAGCTCTTTGTTCTTCAATCAGTTGTCGTTTCATCGCAACATCACGGTCTAACCTGGAAACAAGTTCTTGTTGATTATATGACTCGAAATTAGAAAGTGGAGTTGATTTGGTGTTAGAGAAAACCTTGCTATTTTATCTTTCATATTAGCTATCGTCTCTGCCTTCTCTTCATTCTCTTTCTGATGGTTTTTCATTTGTTCCATGTAGTGATGAGAATCATTATTGGCTGTCTGCTTGTAAAAAAATAATTATTTAGCTTATATGCAGAAACGGTATGAAATATATCTCTTAGGACTTAAGCTGTAAAAATCATGATACATATTACATTGTACACGTATATCAACTTTACCCTAATTTTATTTTCAAGCAGTCTGTAGTCTGTATCGGAATATTTTTGAGGTTCTGGCATTGAATTTTTCAGTGATTCCAAAGCTCTTGAAATTTCGTCTTTCTCTCTTGAGATGGTCTCGACCTCGCGATGTAGTTTTTGGATCGACTGTTTAGTCAATTTCAGTCTGTTTTGCACGCCCTGCACTTCCGCTTTGGCAAGAATTGTATTTTCTCTTTCCGTGCTAGCCTAGAAATCAAATATTGTCGATGTGAGCCGTGAAATAAGCAGAGATTAACAAAACTGCATATCGTACCTCTCTTAATGCTGTTTGTCTTTCTTGAATTAGAATCTTACATTGCTTTTGCATTGAGGCAAGCCTTTGCTTCAATGTTGTGAGTTCTTGCAGACTGTATCTCGGAGTTATTTTTGATCTTGCGCTTGATTTTCCTTTGCGTGATTTGAGATCTGCAAATGAAATTACTGTTACTTAGGTATAGTGCTAAACCTGGTGCATCTGTTACTGTTTAGCATAGGAAAACAATTTATATGATACGTGTATGCAGTGGACCTTCGTTAAAACAATCTCATAAGGGGAAAGGGTCTCCTTTTTAGCAGTTTGTCTGCGTTAACATATGCTGGGGGGATGATAGTGTATAAATTTACGATATTGTAAATATATATACACTGAACAACATGATACACAGTACAGAATGACAGAAATGCTGTAAACATTATATAACTATGTAAAACTTATAAATAAATATTTTATAAAGTCATTCACCATTACTGGACACTTCCATAATCCTATAATAATATGTTGTTCACCTGGCATATCATCTTCAACTAAAGTATCTTCATCATCATTGTCAGCATCAATAAAATCACCTGTAATAAATTTCTTAATTTAGATATTGTCTTCTATAGCCAGTGTACCACCAATAAGATTTTAATGTACTGTATACAATATAACCTTTCAATCTTGGGATGAACTTTGCCGCCCTAACAATGCTCTGTCCCAGACTGCTCGATTCTGACTGGATATCTGAATCTTCTGTTGCAGTTTCACTCTGTAATGTCGGGTCATACCCGTCCTCACTTATCGGCAATTCGTTCCCGAATGCCTGACGCATCTTGCTGATTGATTTATTGAGAAATTTTTGGTGCTAAAAATTACATGAAGCAATTTTGAGTAGACAGAGTATAGATAGATGGTATTTCAGTAAAAAACATTAAAAATAAAAAACCTTTTTTGCAGATTTCGAATCCAGTCTGGACCCTGGTGCCGATGAGATTGATGGCACCTGGCTATCTGTTAGATACGAACGTGCGCTCAGGCTCTCTGCTACCTCCAGTGACTTAGTGATCTCCCGAAGTTCCGACTTTAAATCAGTTAATTCGTGTCGAAGGTCATTGTTCTCCTCTCTTGGAAAAAGTGAGTTTACACTTGATGAATTCGTATATCACTGTGGTTCTTAACCTGTTTTGCCTCATCCCGTATTTATTTATCCCCTTACCAAGATTGTCAAATAATATAATATAAATACAAACCTGAGGGCATTATTCTGTGTTCGTACTTCAGTCATATCATCTCTTCGTGATTGCATCTCTTTGTTTAAATCTTGTGCGTCGAATTCAGCTTGCATTTTTTTATCTTCCACTTTTTCAAATTCGCGGCGAAGTTCTAACAGTTCTCGTCGAAGACCTGTGGAGCTCTGGCGACTGTCTGCAATGTCAAGCTTCAGCGATTTGTTTTCGTCTTTCAAAACTCTGGAATTCAAATTTTTAGTTAGAAAAATTAGTATTGTTCTGAATTTGACATGTTACTGTTACTAATTAGCATCATCTCTCCATGAATTTTTCATTACTTTATATCTTTCATGAGTTGGTTTCTTTCTTGTTTCAATTGTCTATTGTCTTCTGTTGAATTCTGAAGTTTTCTTTCCAAGTTTTTCACCAAGTGTCTTAGTGTTGTTGTCGAATTTGTCCCTGAATATTCATCTTGAGAAGACGACCTTTTCTTTGGTGTGCTGCTTAAGCGATTTGCTGTGTGTGTTGCACAACGAATAGAGGTTTAAAGGGATAAGTTCCCCAACATAAAAGCATTCTAAAATCATATTGGATGCAGGACATGTTATAGAGAACTTCAGCTGTATTTATATATCAATTTGATCTAGGTATCTGTCTATGATTATGATATCATGGATAAATTACAATCAAACAGCAGAACATATTTTACCGTTCTGTCGTAGTTTCATTATTTCTACTTTTTCTTGCTTCAGCTGCATGTTAAGTTCCTGTACTGTTGCTTTATCCATGGATGCATGAACACGTAAATTATCAAACTCCTCTTCCAAGTTAAGTCTAAGAAAAAAAATATGAGTCTAATCAGTTAGACAGTCAGATTGATGCAGGCAAAGCAAAAAACATATCTTCCATATCCTCATATACATTACATCATGTAAAACTTACTTATCTTGCATTAAATTCCTATTTTCTCTTTTATAGATTGCAAGTTCATTCCACACTGCATCTGAATTCTCTTGTCTAAGTTCTTTACTGTGCGTGCGTCTCTTCTTACGATCCTTTTGCTGACGGAGTGCATCTTTTCCTTCAGAGTTGTCGCGCAGTTCTCTGAAAAAGGTACGAATTTATTTGATTGTAATTTTTGTATTGCCTTGTTATTCAACACAATTAGTATATTGTTGGTAAATTGCCTATACAGGTAATCTGAAGGAAGGTTGCATAGAAAGATAATATTTATATTTATAAATGTCAGTTCTATTAGCAGTCCAAAGTGCAAATCGGTATTCAGCTGTGATGAAGGCAGTGGCAGTTAGTTTAGAATACATTACCAATAAGATATACACGTACCTGTAATTACTTTGCACCTTTTTAAGTCGGTCGAGTCTCCTGTCATGCGCTCTTTGTACTTCGCTCAACTCGTCTTTCTGGAAATATTTGTATAAAAACAATTTAAGGCGCTACGACCCTGGGGACCTGAAGTAGTAAAGTGTAATGTAATGACTCGAAGTAATTGTTAAAGTTCTGAAAGCACTGAAAAACTTGAAAACTCGAGTTGCGGAAAATGAATTTACATCTCTAGTGGTAATATAAACACCTTCAATTCAAGGAGTCGTTTCATAGATTCATATTTTTCTTCGGTAACTTGTAATTTCCGGTTAACAAGCGCTATCTGACGGCCGGGGGGAGACAGTGACCTTGATCGCTGTACCTTAACCAAAGCAAACATTAACATATACAGTTGAACCCTGATTTTTCATCAATAAGTTCCTTGAGGTTGATTGAAATTCAAAGCAGTATTTCCCATTGAAATACTTGTAATTAAAAATGCAGCACTACACTACAGGTTCCACTGTAATACTTAATTCCAGAGAATAGAGAACTAACATTAGTATCTCCCATAATTAGTATCTCTCACCTCCTTTCGTTTTTTCATTCCTCCTCTTTCAATGATAGGCGAGAAAGTATGTTCAGGAAGATAATCCTTATCATATCCACTGCTAAAAACAAAGATGAAATAATAGTTAAAGCATCGGCCAAGGCACATTGAGCAAAGGAAATTTTTAACGCGGCACATCGTATTCAAGTTGAAACTACTTGCCTTAACTTTATTTAAGAAACATTTTTAGATATAAATTTGGCACATTTTTGGCTGACTTGCTACACAGAGTTTGGAAAACACTAGGTTAGAGAGTAGAGTAATCAAGAATATGTGTAATACTCGTTTTGTGTGATGTTGACAACAAAAATAAGCTAGTTGTAATGGTACACGAGACTAACACCTGGATGTGTGTTGAAAATTGTATTTAGGAGTGTTTAAATGTAATTCTATATCAATAACAACATACTATGAATCGTCTGCTCGCAACTGAACAAGCTTCTGATTTTTATCTCGCAATTTATTCCTCAATATTTCAATTTGTCCTTGCTGTGATGAAACTTGAAATTCGAGATCGTCTATATCTTCAAAACTCTAAAAATAAGTTTCGTAAAAAATATAAAAAATTCCCGATTTTAAATCGCTTCTTGAAGTATTCGGGACCAAACTTAAGTTAACTGATTAATACAGTACTCACATTTCTCCTTCTCCGACCGCCAGCTGCCAAATTTAATGATCTCTTCAGTTCCTTTCCCGTCTCCAAAAGAGCTTCGTCTTGAGCTGTGACTCTATCCTTCAGATCCGACTGAGCTCTTTTCACATTGCTGTGAGTCTTTTGAAGTTCTTCATATTTTCTTCATAAAAAGTAAACTTCGATAAACTTAACATTCTATATTGTCTGACTACTGTTTACTTTTCAAGACAATGATAAAAATTAGGTTGTAGGACCTTGTATTTTGATATCGCCTTTTAAATAGCTCACCTTTGTAAACTTAAATACATCTTCTGGAGCCTATTCAATTCCTCTTTGTATGTTTTGTCTTGTTCTCGTAATACCGACTGAGAATCGTCGTTCAAAGCTTGTAGCTGTGATAGAAATATATTGTTGAACAGGATGTCTTTGCATATTCAATAAAACACTCAAATTTTTTACTTGGAAAATAACATTTTTCTGCTCTTCGCTGTGGGCTTTCAATTTCTCATACGCTTCCTTTATCTCTTTTTTGCTTTGTTCTTTTGTGTTGAGTTCTCGTCTTGCTGTGTCTTGTCCGTCTCTGTAATGGGAAAGTTCGCTTTTCAACTTCACCACTTCTTCTGACAGTGATTCCCGCTTAATCACACAATTAAAAATTCAGTCAAAGTTAAGAATATCTGTATTGAAGCAGTAATGTTTATAATAATAGTATTGAAATATATACAACGTATATAAGAATTCTCAGTCTTTATAATTTAGTCACTTATTTTGGTACTGATTTGTGATGTATATTATGTTTAGTGTTATGCTTTAGTATATTAGTTTTAATAGTCACCACAAACAGTAAATGTGTTTACAACACTCTATATATAATTGGAGGAAAGTATTATACTAATGTATTGAATAAATAAACTTGCTAGCAATGAAATAGGTTAATTAATAATATAAGCAAGTGTAAGTAAGGTTGTGATCTATCTAATTTCTAAAGAAATGGAAGCCTGTTGACAGAGGATATTCCTATGTTTTATTGTAGCCTCGAACCCTTATGATAATTCCTGCACTTCAATATATGAATTGACCCTAACCCATCTAAAAACTATTGACGTTTCATGGTATCCTCTTACATACCTACAAATTATAATCTTTTTCCCACCCACCTAGACTAAAAATACATACTGTCTGGCCCACAAATTATTAGTTTGAAGATCCCTATCTCAAAACTTCTATAAGTTTGTTCAGATAATCTGCTTCTGTCCAGTTTCATTATAAATTACTATAGATATTACAACTTCCATTCACATCCAGATAATATAATTGACCACTTTGACCACAAATATATTTAAAATGAATTTACAATAAATATCAACATCCATCTCTCTCCTCGCTCGAGTCTTGTTTGAGTTAGAGATGGATTAGGAACACAATAGTGACCCAGTCCATTGTCCTTTACTATTTTTTCTCCGACGTTGTTAATAACAAATAAAAATCCATGTTTCTAGGCAGTTAACATCATGTTTTATTGAAGACTAGATTTGAAAACCAACTGAAGCTTTACCATAACACACCAAATGTATTGTAAGATCGAGAAATCCATCTAAGATGAATCATTACTTGACAATTGATGTAGTAATACTAGGATGTTAATGCATTGTCTTGCATGATTACAGTAAACAGGGATTTCGTTATTATAAACGTTTCTAAGTCCCTATAACTAATAATGGTTTGGTGTTTTGTAATGATGCTACCAATCACATTCCATTACCTTAGCTGGTCCTAACTGAAAAAGTACCTGCACTGTAAGGAGTTTCATCTTCTTTGCTAACTACCCATGCTACAATCATACATAATTAATTTGTTTTGTTTTCAATACACCAATTGACGTTGTGTATAAGTCAACTTTATAAAAGTCGGAGAATGAGACTGAGAATATGACATTCATGTAAGGATATAAAAAAAACGATATCATATATACCTCTAACTTTATTTTTTGATATTTGCTTGAATACTCTTCGTTTTCCTCAGTGACTTTCCTTACTTTTTTTGTCATCTTATCGTTATCTGCTTCTGTGGATTGATTTTCGACTCTCATTCGTTGAATATCAATAAGGAGTTTGGTGACTTGATCATTGAGAGAATCTCTTTGTTCTTTGGTGCTCTCTAGTGATTTTTTTACCCTATGGAATGGACGATTGAGTGTTTGTTTTAAATTCTTTGTTAATTTAAAATAGTTTTGTTATTGAGAATAGTTTGACTTACTCTGTAGTTTGATCTCTCTCCAAAACCTCAAGCTTGGCAATTTTTTCATTGATTTTATTATTTGTTTCTTTTAGTTCTTCGTTTTCTGATGTCAGCATAGAGCGTGTGTTTTCGAGGGTATTTTTCCTAAAATCAAGAGCATATAAAAACATTCAGCACTACTATTACCAATCGGGTATATGGCATATTTATATACTACCACTGCAACGAGTTTGAACATTATATAATCTTCTATTATTATTCATAACAGACTATGTTGCTCAGAATATTCAACGCCTTTAAGCCATATAGTTCTTGTCCTTGAAGTGAAAACTTCAAAATTATTCCTTGGATATGAAAGCAAAATTCATGAAAGTAAATAACATCTCACATTTGAACTAATTTATCAACTTCCTTCTTCAGAGACGTGACTATGTTTTGCATGCTTTCGATTTGTTCGTCTTTTGATTGTAAAATTTCCAAAACTTTTCTGTCTTTCGTTTCCAATTTTTCTTTCTCTCTTTGCATGACAAGACTGATAGCCTGTCATTAGCCAACATTTCATCATTAATATTTATCTTAATGAATATTAGTATGGAAATCTACAGGAGGGGGCCTTTGGTGGCCTAAAGATGTGCCAGGGGGGCTTTGAGGGAGAAAAGATCAGAATAGCAGATGTAGAGCATCTTATAAAATCTTACTTGAGTTAAATCTGGTGATGAAACTTGAAGTCGTTTCCATAGCGACCACACAAATTCTTTGTCTGCCTGACATTGTCTTAATTCCTCTGATAATTCTTGGTTGTCCGCAAGTAGTTTCACTATCTCTTCATCTGTATATCAAATAAATGAGATGCACATGTGTGAAATAGAGTATATACTAGAAGGGGGGCTGAATTTATATCTTTTATACTCAAATTGTTTTACAGATGGAATTAATCGAGATACAGATAATAATGTTAGTCCATGCATTCCTTTTAATCCTATCCAGATTTACCATGTAACAATTTTTTAAATCATTCATTCATCACCATTAGCAAGACGGAATCACTGGACCGTAACCATTTACGTATTTCAGGATATAACATTCATTCAATGGCCACTTGCAAAACCCAAGAAACAACATTCCACCCCTCTTATTACTAACTATCTTCCCACGAATATTAGCATACTTCAAATACACTAACGATAAAACTATACCTTTTGCTTTGATGAAGGCATCCATATTTCCAAAATGCTTTATAATCAAAATTATCTTATTCCTTCAACCTGTTACGCTTTCCCGTCAATATTGGCACCAGTACGTTCACTAACTGTCATGGATAAAGTTCTAAGTCTATCAAAAAGCCTAAAACACTAAAACAATTGAATATTTAGGGGCGGTCTTTTATTCAATTTGAAAATTCTCAAATTTCTTCACGAGCAACGTTTGTTTTGACCGGCATAATAGACTCCAAGCAGGGTTTGTTTACTAATCGCTCAACCGTGAAATTATTACGTAATACGACCTGAATCGTGATTGATAATTCCGGATAAATTACCGTAGTTGCTAAATACGTATGTGGAGACTATGAAATTACTGCTTTCATTCGATAATTGGATTTAATGATACCTGTGACTAGTTATAGCCGTTATTTAACGAAGAGAATAGCTGAAAATAGAGGACAATTATTTTTGAGGCTAAAACAGTATCCCGTGAAATTTGATTAGATTTCTGTTTCAATTTGGAAAGGATTTTGTGTCAAGTCGGATTAATCATTAATCTTTGTAAAATGAAAGACTATTTAGTGTTGTAAATGTGCTTATAGTGCTAACGAGTAAACGACATTTTTATAGAGAATTTAAGCTAAGAGAAGAGCAGTGTTCACAGTAGGTAAAGTTACGAGTTTGTGAATTTATTGTACCAGGTAGGTTTCAACAGGGAATGTATGCATCCCTTTTTCGAACTCGCAGGTCTTACGTGAATACAGTTTAGAAAGTTTCAGCGGGTACCCGGCAGGATGAGATGCTCAAATAGGTTGACCGTATATTATAGTAGCACCCGTAAGTACCAGTGAAAAAATGTAGGGTTCCGTAGGAAATTGTGTGGTTCTCCATGTAAGTAATACGTGATTGAATATTATGAATCCTGTCAATATAGTTTAGATTAAGTAATTAAGACTGACAAGTAACAGAGGACACTTTATTGGGAAACAAATGATCCGAGAGCGAGATAAAGAGAGAGAAAGATCCTCAACCAAGAGCATAGGTATATATCCAAATGCGACACGTCAATTAAAGGTACCTACTCACTTAACCAAGTAGATCCGAACGTGACGTGATTAAACATAGATACTGGCTAATGATTCGAAATGTGAGCTAAAATGTGTGCTGGCACCCACAAAACAATATTAGGACACGTTGGAATGGGTGCAGAAATAAGATCCGAGCAAGTCGCTTCCACGTCGATTCGGTATCATAGTTATGTCGCGAAATGATTTCTTGAAGACAATGGATACTGGTCACGGCGGATTTACAATGTATGACTGATTATAGCTTATCGTCCAGCGATAGCCGTAATCCGATGCCGTATAAGACCTAAAACAGAAATAATACCAAACCGAACGAAAAATGCATCGTCCGTAAGCTCGGCATCCTTCTTACAGGAAGTAATTCATAGAAAGTGTGATTATAAAGGAGAGTATTGAGCAGCAACGTCTTGCATATGTGCATTTAGTGCAACAGCGACGGTGCATAAACTGAATGCGACAGCATAAACTGTTTTGCAGGCAATCAGACTTAGTGTATATTAGTGCAGTTGGTGCATTAATTGCATTAATGGAAGAGTTATAATATGCTACCTGGGCGATTTAAGCTGAACTCTCATGATCTAGCACTATAGAATATTCTCAGTTAGCGTCCAGGGAGATAACTTGGAAACATTTCATTATGACAGAAGCTTAATAATAGTAAACTCTATCATTGTGTTGATTGACTGAGAAATAGTGTGGCATTGGAACAGCTGAGCATACATACGGGGTATCGTGTTAGTTTACTCTTCCACATTTGTTTTCAGCTTTTCCCCAGCGGTAAATTTATTTTGAAAACGGATTAGAATTCCTGCTTTCAAGCAACCGTAACCAGTAGCAAAGCAACTCCGGTTACTTCCCACCTTTGTATAAGAACACTGTTTTTTGTAATTCCTAGTTTTCTGTCCACTTTTCATGGTCAAATTAACCTCTAGCAAGCACTGAATACTGTACCTATTCATGGAAAACGTTATTTGATTAATTGTCCGGCTCTCGGAATCCCCACTTGTATAAAGGATGCAGCGCCAAAATAACATTACAGAACATGTAAATTTCGTGTATCTGCTTCATTTGTCAATTGAACATGATCTATTTGGAGTATTCAACTGCTATTGCATGTAATGTATAATTTGTCGTTGGTAATCGCGTCAATTCCTAATATACTGGAATCACCCGCGTTATATTAACCAGAAATTATAGTGCGTGAATTGAATTTGTGGACCGCATTAGAATTTCAATTCCCAATTCTAACTTTAACTGAATTGTCTTATTATATAAATGTATAGATATCGTGTTACTGTGCCACACTGGTATTAGATAGGCGGCCTCGATGAATCAGCCAACGATTGTAATGCTTGTACTAATTTCCGTTAAAACAATATCTCTCTTATTGTATAGATATAATAGCACCAGAGGCTACATAGGCTACGGTACATAGTGCATTATTACCACGGGTAATGCAGTGACGCAAAGAACATTGTTGTGTACAAGCCGGATTTTGTACTACTATCATGATAGTATTACACTCACAATTAAAATTCAGTAATTATTGTAGAGCAGCTTTTGTATAGCGTATTTGGAGAGTTAGAACTGCTTGCAGATAGACGTTCTTTGCATGCCATGGTAATTACAGTACAGTGATTAATATGCTATCTAAGATTCGAACTATCACTATATTTATTTCAATGAGGATTTTGCCCAGGCTAATTCATATCAGTGTGAGCTAATGGAAATTCTGAGCTATCCTACGTCGATGCATCAAGCTTACACTGTACATAGAGACAGTCAGGGTCAGTAGTATCACTCTGGGAATCATGAAGGTCTGATTAACATTGTAGCTAAAGTAGCATACTGGCGCCAAAATAGAGTGGAAATACAGTACGTTTTTTAAATCGGGGCTACGCAAATAATTGTCTTAATGTTTTACCGTTTATTGTTATTCTTACTATTCTGCAGTATGTAGATTATAATATAATGCAGCGTCTCAGGAAAAAGGTATTTGTTCTGTTTCTGGTAACTGGCCTCGTATACATGGTACTTGTGTCCAGATCCAACCACGTAACGAAAAGTCGACGTGATAATTGTAAGTTCTGTGTTACCATGTCTCATTTCATTAGCTCGCCGATATCTGAGATGTATTTTGAACTTTAAACTATATTTGCTGAAGTTATCGACCCCCTAAAATAAGGCAGTACCACTTCCATCTAACCATCGAGAATTTGACATCACATCCTTGTATTTATGATTTATGTCACGTATGTATTAACAACTTTATGCTTGGCATAATAGTCGACCAATAGATTTTGAATGATCTTTATGCTTCATGACTCGATTTGAAAGACGATTTTAACCATTTTTATAAAATGTAGAGAATATTTTATTTCACTCTATTAAAGCAGTCTTGTGGTTAGCTTCAGTATGATATTAATTATTTATTTCTAATTGTCTGTTTCTAATTCCCTGGCGTATAAACACAGCGTTAAAAGAATGGGAATAAACATTTTGGTCTTATCCAGACTCGTACTAACGGAAAATAAAGCCTATATGGCAAGCAATGACATTGCGGCCCTATCCAAATATCATCGTTTCCATCTTAAAGAAAACTTAACCACAATATCAACTCAAAAATAGCTCGTTAAGCTCTAATTATTATATAAATGGAACTGCGTGAAACAGGGGAGTAGTTCGAAGTAACATACTTCCACTATCATGTATCAAAAATTGCATCTTAGATTGCTTATCTGAAGATGTGAGAGATGATAATTATTTAATGAAATGATAATTTAGCCTTTAGCGTTCTGTGTAAAGATCATTCGATTGAGTATGGAAATAATTCTAATGATTTTTCAAAATTGGCCTTCGTTTTTGTTTCACCTTCTATTCAATCACGTTTTATACAATTTTAGGCAACTTCCTTAAACCTGACGTAAAATTGATCTTATTTAGGTGGAAAACATAGCTGTTTGCCGGGAAGCCAAAAAGCATCGGGTCAATATTTCTCGGAAACTGACAGCAATGACATAATAACTGACGTTGCAAATCCAGACATTGTGATTTACAACCGTGTCCCGAAATGTGCAAGCACAACCATGCGAAAGCTTATTTCGGCTCTAAGACGAGATAATGATTTTAATTTGGAAATACACAGCTGGCCATTGGTAAAACAAAGACTTACAAAGGACGAAGGGGTAAAAAAATGAAGCTATAAATGTGCTGTATAGATAAGGAATAGAAAATAATCTGACAAGAAAAATACGCATCAATGTGTATAATGACTTTATATTTAATACATGCATGTTGGTAAATCAAAAACGCGACGTGATTGAAGGGGGGGGGCACCAGATTTGAAATCAGCGCACCAAATACTGTATAGCTAATAACAACTAACATTTTGGGGCGTATCAAAATTTTTTATTATTTGTAGATCAGTCTTATTCACTGTGATATTAATTTTTGCAGGAAGCACTAGTACATCAGATAGTTCAACTCCATCAACCGGTACTCTTCCTCAGACATCTGCATTTTTTAGATTTTCAAAAGTAAGTCATGAAAATTCCCGATCTTCTTCTTCATACACCTTAAGATTGGGGATAACTGCGAGCCATTCATTTTAGATTTAACGTCACACAACCTGGATATATAAACATGGTGCGCGATCCAGTGGATAGATTCATTTCTCATTATTATTTCTCTCGGTTCGGCTT
>QXVX01009226.1:0-11676 GCA_013436065.1 Halocynthia aurantium | reverse complement strand
GACTGTCACAAAGCGATCACAATAAGCAGCGTCCACTGCCCCCCCCCCCCCCCCCCCCCCCCCCCCCCCCCCCCCCCCCCCCCCCCCCCCCCCCCCCCCCCTCCCAAAGCGATCACAATAAGCAGCGTCCACTGTATATCATATTTATACCCCTCACCTAATGTTAAAGCCAGTTATTGGAATCAAAAAGAGACTGTCCCAAAGCAATCGCAACGTCCTCTATATTACATAACACAAATAGTTCCCGACTTGTGAGTGTGTTGATCGAGTACTTAGGGTGTGTTTACACTCGTTATATACCTCGCGGCTTTGACAACAATAACCAACCTCTATCTAAGTATATGTTGCGTCATACAAGAAATTCTATCGCGATTGTGACCGAGAAAATCACATTAAACTCTTACTGAGAATCTAAGCAGTAATATTTTTATGCCATCACAATCGTTCGAAAGTTTTAAAGGCAGCCTGTTCGTCGCGGAAACATTGGTTTTCAAAACTTTTCTCATTATTTCGTCATGAAGGAAATCTTGTTTACCGCGCTAAAACCGCGTCATTCCTGTGCCGATCAACAATTCTAAGCGTTTGACCTCCGTTCATGTTTTTATAGAAGCATGCTGAGTTTATGGATTTACCACATACACGTGGAAGTTAGAAGCTATTAATAACTTATGGGAATGGTGCTATGAGTATATTATTTCACGAGGTTTGAATAAACCATATTGTACAACTATTATTAAGCCACATAGTAACATTTATAAACATATGCTCTATGGCTATGCTATTAGATCAGTGTAATACTTTGGGCCAGGACTTGGCAACTTTTATCGCTGTGGACCCCCAAGCGCTGATTCAGTCAGGATTTTTTGGGGGATGGTTAAATTATACTACTTGCTGCTTAATATAACTACTTAATCTTAGTGTACTTAGTATATGATAAAAAGCGTACGAGGATACCAAATCCCTATTTCGTTTATTTCACTACAAGGATATCACATTTCTATTTCGTTTATTTCACTACAAGGATATCACATTTCTATTTCGTTTATTTCACTTTTGAACCCAATGTAATCGCGTTGTGAACTGCGTTGGGACGCCCTTGTGGGAAGCCCGTTGGGAAGTCCTGCGCTAAGCTAATTTTCAGACATTTATTATTTATGGTACAGTAAGATCCGTCCGTCCGTTATTTGTCTATTTTGGGTTGAAGGCATTGCTGATATTTCTACATTTAGTAATAACCACGGGGTCCTCCTAGACGGAGATACAGTAGACTCTAATGATTAGATTCGTCTATCTAGGTTTACATCGCTTTTAATAGACACAAAACATCAGAGGGGAACACTGCTTGCAACATAATCTGGCTCTGCAGGTCGTTTTGATTCCAAAAACAAAACATATAAACACGATGTATCATTTCTGACTATCTGCGACTGTGCAATACAAATGCATGGATTACTCATGACTGTATTATTATATCATAATGAGTAGTTTAATGAATAAAGTAATGCTATGAAACAGAGTTGTATGAATTCCAATTGAATCTACTGTGTACTGTGTTCGTTCTCCAATAAAGCAATATCTAATTGTATAACGCACGAGAAACCGCATGAGTACAACTGAGCGTGCGAACATAACGTGCTTGCCAACAGAAGCAATGAGAGCTTCCTCGAAGTTAATATAGTAAACCATTGCTTGAGTTTCCAAGCATTACGACTCATGTGCGACTTACAGACAATACGACTCCAATCGTCCTTAAATCGTAATATTGGAGAAAAATTCAACCTTAACCAATACGACTAAAGAAACAATAAAGCACTGCAGGTCATGAGTGAACAGTTGTTGCACAGAGAAGGGGACACAGTAATTGGAAGATGCAGTACAGTGGTTTCACAGACACTTGTACACTACGTTACACAAATATTATACTGTACAGTACTAGCGAGTTGACATGGGCACTCATTTCGAATTAGAAGGGGACACAACACTTGGAAGATGCAGTACAGTGGTTTCACAGACACTTGTACACTACGTTACACAAATATTACACTGTACAGTACTAGCAAGTTGACAAGGTATAAATTCAATAATTGATGACGTAAAACGAGGTAAATTTCAGCGTAGTGGTAAGACATTATTATCTTGTCTTATAGTAGGTGCTGATACTGTTTCGATTGAAGATCTTACACTAATCGATATGACTCAAATTTATCGCGAAAGTCAGAGCACGATAAGATCTTTAAAATATTTTCATGACCAGAAAAAGACTTTTAGCTGGTTTCGAGTTACATCGAAACTAAAATAGTCAGTGCTTAAACGAGTTCGAAACTTCACTATTAAACTTCAACTATCAACTAGAGTTCAAACTTTTTAGGCCACGGTAAATTCATTCTGCAAGGTACATTTTTACATGAGATTTCGTAATCAAGCTAGCATTAAGCATAAACGATATTGGGAAGAAATCGTTTGGGTTAAAATTGCACATCTGCATACATCTGCAAATGTCTTTTGGTTATCTGCATCGCCCAGGTCACATGTCATCAGGGCTATATTTATATACTTATGGGCCCAAAGCCAAACTAATCCCTTGACCTCTAAATTTATAGAAATGTTTGCATGTTTTGATAATCAATATATCTATAAATTACTGTCATTATTTTGCAACGGCCAAATGTCATCAAATATTACAATGTAAGAAATAAGAATTTCAACGCAATGTAACACATCCTTACGACAAATTAGTTTCAGTGGGTCCCAGATACCGGCGAGGCCTTAGCCAATAGCCTACTTGACGAATTAGTGGGCTCTGCATGTCATACATGTGCTATTTTATGTACACCACTATTGTGGGAAACACCTGAACTTTTTATATGTACTGTCATATACATTGGGAAAATCCGTTTGGGAAAAACCGACGCCATTATGACGCATTTGTCTATATTCATCGCTACCACACACACCACTACCGGATAATTTCGTCTTAGAGAACTTCTTCAATGAGGTCACAAACGTACCAATACTATTCTTAAAGTTCCACTGTGACCTTTTTCAAAAAACCATCACGATTATGACAGCACAAGTATCACATAATCATTTATCAATCAACACGGGAACATTCAACGTTCCATCAACTTCAGAGCGACCTGGCATTGTGACGACCTGTGAAGTATGACGTCACAACCGAACGCATTCTAGTCTTTTTGGGTGCTCGATGTGGATTACGATTTGTTACGTCACACAGACCGAGCTCTTTAAAAGATTTTCAAACGATTCAAATTCACTGTTACCTCATAATTGTGGGTTCGACGAATGAAATGTGCCGAGGTCATAGTGTTCCCAGTATTTATTTACGCAGTAATAATACACTGGAGTTTATTTAAATACATAAAAGGGAACACTAATAACGGGAAAGGAAATCTAGTTATATATTGTTCAGGACGAATTGACATGAGTATACCCAATCTTCTAATATGGTAACCTTCGAGTCACTATCATTCAAAACGATTATAATCGAAAATATAATGAAAAGACGAGACTACAAGGTCCTAGAACTTATTCGGATTACATTACATGGCTATTCGTACAAGACATTCTGCCTTGTGTTACGTCACACCCAGGATATCTTTTTCACCTGGTATATCATATCATAGGCTACAAGAAATCTTATATGAGTTTATTTATATCTACTTACTTAGGCTATCTATATACAAGGGAACACTAAACAGAGATTCTTCACAACACAGTATATATGACATGGTACAGGAAGGATACTATGACGTTTATATCGGTTCTCTTGTTTCGTCATAGTGCATTTTCAGTTATGCTTTTCCGCTGAACACCTAGCTTACTCAGTAGCAACTTATTGATTAGTTAATTTTTGGTTACTGGATATGGTATACGGACTGCAACAGCATCTGCAAATGTAACTTTCGCCTCGTAGGTTTTCATGCGTTTTTGGGTTTTCTAGGCGATGTTCATGACGTACTTATCGGTGAAGGGGTTTTCCGGACAAACATACTTTCAACAAAATATCAATTAGGAATAGGAAATTGGGATTTCAATTCAAATCGTCCAACTGTTTGATTTTAAATGGGGTAAAACCTACAAACACACATACAAATTTTTCTTTTTTTATATATAGAGATATTTACTTGATCATAAGTCTTATCCAGAAATAGACTTGATCTCAAATCGGTCACATGTGGGTCTCGCGAAGCTGCCAAACTTGGAAGTATCAAAAGGAAAAATTCAACGGAAAGTCATCGATGACTCAGAGAATAAATTACGTTTTATCGACTGTCTATTCTCCCTCCCACGATCTATTTATGTGATTAATTGTAGACTTGCGTTCGGGACGAAACGTTAGATGGTATCTGCCAGTTGCCTTTTCTTCACCTTTGCTGGAATTTTTCCCATCGTAGGTGAGATCACGTTTATGTTGACAAAAATACACAGAATTGATTAAATATTCATTGCTATGTTTCAAACGACCGGTTCCAGACCCGACCGGTCATCACGTTTCGACGTTTCAAAATTCATATTTGGCATTCGAAGAAATTCGCTTTTGATTGGCTGCTATGTCGTTATATGTGAGAGTTTATGCCCTATGGAATTGATACATATATTGGTCTTTGNCCAAATTTGATGTAGTGACGTCGCAGGTAATGGATTCGTTATTTTTTCAAAGCTAGGCTCTCATCGGAAGTGACGTATCCTAGCGATTTTTCGCTACGGGAAACCAACAATTTTAACCTAATTTGATGTGTTGACTAATGGGATACCGGCGAAGGTCGTGGTGGCGTTTTTTCTTCTCAAGAAATAATGCTCGGGAGCCTGGAAATGCTGCTTATACACTTATTCTATTGAAGGTTAATGTTTGCGGGGGAATTATAACAGTAAAGACTTGCGCGGGCAACGCCTGGTCACTTAGTCTGAAATAGCGAACGAGGGCAATGCCGGATAATTCTGCTAGTCTTATAAATAAAGGATAAACTGTGTGTGTGTGTGTATGTTCGTTTGCCTATAACTCCAAAGGTTCTTGACTAAGCGCTATAAAAGGTAAATCAATGTATTGCCTGTCAACCGTTAAGGTTGAAAGTCATGGTTTGTGGCTACTGTACATGACCGCAAATGTATGTTTACAAAACTAAGAACGAACAAGATAATGAGCTTTCCTGTTTATAATTTCCACAATATTACGAAAAGGATCGAAACCAGCCAAATTAGTATCAAATTTCACCTAAGTTCGCTTTTTGACAAGATTTAACATTTATTTGACAAAATCTAGCAAGATAGGGACGGGTAACGGCGATTTTAACCCAAAATTGAATATTGGACCCCCGCTACACCTTCCTCACCTATTACTGGATATGTCTGAGTGTAGTTATGGGTAACTATGGGTTAGTCTTGATAAAGTGTTCATTTCATCCATATAAGTTTGTTGATGTTACGGTCAGTGAAGCGCAACACATCTGTATAGTGACGCCACAAACACTCGAGGACCAGTCAACTGTGACATCACAAAGCCTGACACGCGAACAACGCCAAATTGAAATTATTACAATTTTTTCAAAATTCTTGAATTTTTAGGGGAGCGGAGAGTTCATAGCAAATAGAAAGGTTTTAATTCTTTATCCAATTATTTGTGATAAATTTAAGCTTTGATGTCTGTTTAAATAGAAATGTTTGCTGAATTGATGAGCAGACGTGTTCCCCTTACTTTAAAATAATCGAAAAAAGGAACTGAAAAAGGGAAAATTAAGATCATAAATCGGGGAGGGAACATTTCATTATTCAAAATGTAATTGGGGTCAACGTAAGATCCACCCAGCAAAGGATCAAAGAGATCAAAAAGCAGAGACAGCAGCAAAACCACAAAAAATTAACCCGTTCCAACAAATCGATTTTTTGCTGAACGCAGCAAAAAATCAGAGGCACCGAAAATATTAACCCTCAGCGTGCAGAACAATTCCAGTACTGGCACTCCTCATTTATGACCATTATCACACGACTGCCAACATTATGACCTCACAGTTACGACTGTTAGATTTCCATTTGACCTTTAATTCATCCGATTTGAACCAATATTTCTTTTAAAAACGATACCCCAGAGAACAGGTAAGCCCCGGGACTGCTCTAACACTCCCTAGCGGCGGGGTGGATATTAATTACCTATTCTATGATCAACTGGGTGCTTACATTGAGTCCTTCAAAGGGTTACCCAGGGAACGCCGTGCTTCTCTGTTAATTGACAATAAATCGAAACGAAATTATTTATATGTATCGGTTGAGTCATGTGTGGGCGGATGGCTATTATCATGGTAACCATTGAACATACGTTTTGAACAAGTTTGCGTGCCAGTGCGAGTGTAATCTTAGAAGACAGTGTTTTATAATTGGACAATTTCCCTCCGAGTTCTTCAATGTTCGCGACGATGACTATTTTAAGTAATTCTATAGACTTGATTCATTGATTCAGCTTGGACTACAATGAAATTGGAAAGCGATCTTCGAACGTAGGCGACCAATGTGAATTAAGAACAAATTGAATGGCAGGTGTTCATCGAGTCAGTAAATACAATATTCCAAAATTCATTAATAATCATTCAAACAAATTTATTGTAATATCTCAATAATCTCATTCCATTGCAAAATCTTCTTCATACTTACGACCATCACTCATCACTTAACAACCATCCGGTTAAACAACAGGCACTTACGACGGGTGTCACGTGTGCCAACTACGAAGTTCTTGATAAAAACTGGTTGATAACATTAAGTGAGGAATATGAATATGATATACAGTGGACACTGCTTATTGTGATCGCTTTGGGACAGTCTCTTCTTGATAACAATAACCGATTGATGACATTATCCGCGATCATTACATATATATTATTTTATCATTTTCTATTTGCAATACTAAGAGCACAATATACACACAGGTTTGAATCTCTTATTTTCACGGGAAACGCGAGGTTTTAATTCGTGTGCTTGTGGTTGAAGTGTCAAATTACTGTGTAACAAGAACGTCAGACGGAAACCAACGAGCACAGCACGAACATTGATAGTCGAATTATTTATTACATTGAGATTGAGCTGACAACCGAGATGAAAAAAATACATTGCTACAACTTAATCCTATTAGAAGATTAATCCATATTGATATACAGTGGGGACTGGATTCAGAACTAAGTAACTTATCGACCTAGGAGGCCGTAATGATGTAAAACTGAAACTAATTTGTAGTAAGGATGTGTTACATTGTGTTCGAATTCTCATTCCTCACATTATAATATTTGATGACATTTGGACCTAATCTCTTATATGAAACCGTTGCTTTAGCCATTGCTGTGGGGCCACCACCAATACAACTTCTCTATTGGTAGGCAAGTAGGTGATTGGCCTAGAGTTCACTGGTATCTAAAGGCCCATTCCATGGGTAGTAAAAATAGTAACTGGGTGAAGTGGGTACCCGCTAAAATGTTATGTAAAAATATTGGGTCGGGAGATCCTTACTTACACATTATACTACGTAAAGTATATTTATATATACAGGGGCGCCTTATAATTACTTACTTATATATATACGTACTTAATTAATGAAGTTTAAAACGTACGAAGTGCAAGACAGCACTGCATATTACCTACACATAACCAAACCACGGCCACGTCATCACATGCCCACCATTCATTTCCGTTTATTACGTCATACATGATTTTCGGTTTCATGTTTATGTTATGTTCTCAAAAGTAAACAGAGTTTGGTTTCGCGCTTAGATAGGATACTGTTACGTCACATAGATCGAGTAGCTTCCCGTCGTTATTACGTTACAATAATATTTTGTCGGTTGGCAAAGAGGAAGCCGGTGAATGAGCAGAGACTGGAAATGTCGGATGTGAAATTAACCACAGTTCATTTGAATAGGTTATGAAAACAATAAGAATATTCTAAAATAACACAGCAAGCTGTCCTTGCCCGGGTAAGCATTCAACAGAGAAGCTGCTATGTATCACGCAATCCGCTAGTGCTATATCTGCCCTGGAGTTTCAAATCAACGATACCACACCTACATTACAGTGCCTTAGTTCTTGATACGACTAAGCTTATATCTATGTAAAATTAACTACATCACAGACACTTGACAGCTAAAGCTTGCTAACAAAGGTGATTATGAACACAGTTTACATTACCAACATCACCAATACCACACCTACAGTACAGTGTCTTAGTTCTTGAGACAATTGATACATGTAAGCTTATATCTATGTAACATTAACTACGTCACAGAGACTTAACTGAAAAAACTTTCTAACGAATGGAATTATAAACACATGGGCTTCCTTAGCTTTATGGACGTCATAGTTGGGGTGCGTATTATACATGGGTATAGAGCTTTTTCAGTTACCTGGGCGTCATAGTTGGGATGCGTATTATAGATGGGTATAAACGTTTTTACAGCTATTTGAACGTCTTAGCAAAAATTGTATGACAATGTGCAAGGATGTCGTATTGTGTCGTAATATCAATCTTATAATTTAATAAGTTATCAAAGCTTGTACTGAGGGATATTGCCCTCTCCATTGCTGAAAATAAATCTGTTTCAACACAAACGACCTTCAACAAACACAGCGAACAACTAACAGATGTTAGTAAGATAAACACGAACATATGATGGAACTGAAACTCAAAAATAAAATGTATTTTCAACGATATCTCCGTTGAGTGCACGCTGGCCATCTGTGACACGGTGTCAATTAACCCCGAGACCGCAACCCTTCATATATGAATAAATACGAGATGACTTATAAGGTACTTTGAGGGTTATGCAATAGCCTTGGTAGTGCAGGTGCGTACCGATATAATGAAGACGTGATTCGGGGAAATAGTGGGGTCAAAGATCAGATGTCAAAGTACATCTGATATCAATAAAACCGTTGATCTCGAGAGATTTAATGTGTTTGTTGATCGCTAATCTATTAATTCACAAGGGAATAGCGCGTTAGCAAAGACACTGAAATTGCCCACGTAGAAAATCGCATATGGAATGAAATTGCGTCACCTTCCAAACACATGACGTCAATCATTAGGATAACTTCACCATAATATCAGCCAATAGAACCATTCCAAGTTGCCCAATCCGCCCGCAGTGTTCTGGCCTGGCCATCGCGACACTTCATCATTATAACAAGTGGCCAATCCAGCATATTATGGCCCGTCGACCATCGCGACGCTTTATTATTATTATAACGTTACATAAATCTTTAAGGACATTTCCAGGACTCACTGGCTGAGAGACTTCTGTAGTATATTTGTCAGTGATGCATTTTCTAACACTTAAATCAGTGACGTTACTAAGGAAAATAACCTATGACCTATGGACCTGAAATTGCACCCTGTCCATAATTCTGATTCCCAATCTCCAAAATATTATCAAAACAAAAAAATATAAATTAAGCGCGTTCATTTTCCATTAACAAATTATGGAACTACATTAAAATTACAACTCCCATGCTTTCATGCAATGCAATTTATATTCACAGTATGAGGGATGGTCTGACCAGGGCATGTGCCAAACCTGCCACGCCTTAGATACGCCTCTAAATAATCTCACCATTATCAACCATGAACTTGATCGTTATCTTAAAATATATAAAGATTTTTACAATATCATCAGTGGGTGTGACGTGGGAGCTGTCACTCTATATTTCCAATAAAAACCACATGCACGTGTCGCACGCATGGAAGGCGTGCTTATGCTTCCAAGACACACTTATTCATATCGAAAACATACTCCTTACATTTTCCCAATTTCATTTATTGAACGTGACGTCACGAACACGGGTTTATTACGTGACAAAGTCGTGACGATAATGGAGAAGATGGCGTGGCTTTATTTCAACGAATGGCACGAATGCATTATTATGACTTTAACAATTAGCTGCATTATTCAGCATAAAAACATTGTGATAAAACAAACGCATATCTCTATATCAAATTAGATTAAGAATTATTTTTAGAAACGGTCACGTGATTTGAAGTGGAAAATATTTTGAACCAAGTACGTGAGAGTGTTCCCAAAATAGTAAGTGCACTTGAAGGTATACGAGATGTACGTGTGGTTTCTTTCAAGTATTTGATCAACGGGAACACCTGATTTTATAACACAGTAACCTATCGTGCGGTTGATCGTAAATATGTTTTCATTGATTCAAATTATTTGAAAACCAGTGTTCCCAACGTCGGGGACATTTTCCCCTTATTACAACGAAACGTGGTCTAGGATAAATGCTACAGAAGCTAGTTCATGATGCAGAGACCCAAGAAAACTAACCTTGCTAACGAATGGAATTATAAACACAGTTTGCATTACATACATCACCAATACCACACCTACAGTACAGTGCCTTAGTTCTTGAGACAATTGATACAAGTAAGCTTATATCTATGTAACATTAACTACATCACAGAGACTCAACAGAAAAAACTTGCTTACAAATGGATTATAAACACAGTTTTCATTACCAACATCACCAATATCACACCTACAGTACAGTGCCTTAGTTCTTGATACAATTAATACTAGTAATCTTTGAATGCAGAAAATTGCGTGACTTTATTATTTTATGTATGTTTTATTGTATTTATTGCTTTGCGTACACTTGCTTTGTGTACACTTGCAACCACATAACCAGGTTTACTATATCTTTGCGTTAGTAACCTCGGAAAAAAAGAATCAAAATCTTTCACACATTGCCAGAGCAATGCAGCAATCGTCATTATCCTTGTGGCAAAGTTTCAAACGATGCTAAGGGACCACTTGTTGTTTTGCAAGCGTGAACTTCAGCGAGGTCACAAAACAAACTGAGATGCGAACACGATTAGCAAAACCATATATTATTCAATTACTGTTTGCCTTGTGACAATCAAAGATTTCCAGGAATTGTTGCGTAATGAAAACACTGAACTCATTCCGGTATTACGTAATGGCAATATGGAGAGCGCGCCAAACCGTTTTGCGATTTGATGAATCAAAGTCCACGAAGATACACTTCGACGTGTACTTCTACAAACTTACAATGCCAAGCAGTGTACACCCGTCGATAACATTTGTTAGTCTAAAACTGACGTCAGTTCTTAAACTGTGTACCATGTCCCAGTAGTTGGTCACGGAGACATTCTCAATAGGCCACAGAACAGACTATGTGCCAGGCGGCTTTCCGATTATAAACCTCCATATATTTGTGTGTTTTGTATGTATCCGTATTTGAGGGCATTGTTTCTTTGCTGCACAGCGTGGAAAAGTTTTTTTTTTGTTTCACATAATTTTGCCGATTCTACTTGATACGTCTACTTGATACGTCTCTGCCCATAGCCATTAGTAAACGGGGAATCTGTACAGCATGGATGAAGCTTACAAAATTACGGGGGCTCGACTTTTTTTAATGGAACGCCATTTGGGTGGCGGATGTAATCAATTAAACTGTACAAACTGGCGGATTTGATTTTTCCGGGATGATTTATTCGTGGTTGATGAATAACGCGATTGGGAGATTTAATTTCAGAATATTTTCCGGAATTCTGCGAATAGGATGTCACGCATGACTTACCAGAAAAACAAACGCACGGGATGTGCTGACTAAAGGTCCGGGAATAGTTTTGTCATGTTCTGAATTAATTCA
>QXVX01009219.1:0-82012 GCA_013436065.1 Halocynthia aurantium | reverse complement strand
AATTGCGTAATTTTTTTCGTGAAATAAAATGCAATAGTTCAAAATGAGCGACATGGGCTGTAAGGGTACGTAATTTACGTATTATACAATTATACATTTACCCCATAATATAACTATAAAACTTAACGAATGTGCCAACGGAGTTTGGCAAAAGTAAGCGTAGGTACCAAGCGAGTTTATAGACAAACGAAATTAAAGCAGACGCGATTCATTTATGATTCACAGCGCTTTTCCAGAAATGCAGCCGTCGCTCACATATGGGTACACGATTTTAATAAACAAACCCTTCCATTGTTATTCCACAAATAGGGAAAACAAAGTTGCAAACTAACTCTGGTTGGTTTGTGCGGATGAAATTTTCGCAAAATAAAAAAGTGCGGATGGTTCTCTGAAAGGTTGAAAAGCACTGATCTAGAATCTTAAAAGAAGGCAACACCCCTTCCTTCCAACTATCAAGAATTTGTATGTTTTAATTAGCATTTAAGAAGTATATAAAATTTTACAAGTAGCTGATAATGAGCTGGCAAGGTTAGAGCGTGACTTAAATAATAAGCAACGCACAGCTAACTGCAGCAAAAAGTCCATGTTCTTTATTGCTCTACTACAGCACTGCTATGCCACAATGGTTCATTGCCTGTCATTATAACTCGAAGCTAGTAGGTAGAGCTAGATTCTAGAAAACTATGGTTTCATGTACATATACCAAAGGTGCCTTCAGGCCGCACAAAATATGTCCGCGGGCCGCATGATAGTGTTTGGACCACCCTGGTTAACAATGTTCATTCTTGGTCATATAAAGTATTGAAACACTCCTTTGGGCTTAGATTGAGGACCATGAGCTACAGGTCATAATTTTGAAACCTTGTTAAGTGAATCCTCGTAAATTGAGGAAGTGGTATATAATGATATGAAGAAGCAAACACACAACTTTACCTCATAGATCTCTCATAATTTTCACATGACGTGATTCGCACGGAATTCATCAACGGAGAATCAGAACCACCAACACACAGGTCTCTTGACATAACTGGGATAAGCTTATGAACATGGAAATGCTTTTTTGTCCAGACACGGAGAACTTTGATTCCCTCAAAGAAAATTGCTATTGCTCCGACAGCTGGAAATAATATTTTGTATAGCAATTACAATTACAATTCAACTTTAAATGGAAAATTGACAGTGCAAAGTCCTGCGAATATTGGACTATGTTTATATGACAGAAAGATTACCAAGCTTCACTATCCGCAAACCATGGTAATTACATTGTAATGAACATTCATATGAAAATTAGCGGATAAATTCAGGTGCAACCGAATATCTGTTCGAAATTATTATATCATTACAGTGTAACCTAAATCTTCTTAGCCTGAATCCTAGCCTTTGCCTGAATGTAATAAGAAGCAGCAGGGTAGAAAAACAACAATACACGCAACAATAAACTATTTGAAAGCTATAGACTATGGAACAAAGGCCACATTACTGATGATATCATAATCAAAAATGCACAAGGTTACTTTAGAGTTTATATTGATGATGTTTTCCTGTAATTTAAGTTGAATGATGATATGGAGTCCCATATTTACACTTTATATCTTACCAATACATGTGAACGCCAGAGCTACTGCAGTGTCAACGGTCCAGATATCAAAAAGGAAAGGAGATGGAAATCGCGAAAACGAGAAATATTCCTGTAACACAGAACATGAATGTTTGACATGGAGTAACTGCTGTTGTACATTTCACCTACGAACTAAAAAGTTATGTACATGATGTACCTATTGTATTAACAAACAAGGGCTGAAAATGAGGGGGTACGCAGTAGGACAGTTCCATTCACAAAATATTACTCATTGGGGATACCCTCACACTCTTTCTCGACTTCATCATCACAACAAAATACATTCCATTGGATCACTATTACACTGTTTGTATATCAATTGACAATAATAAGGCAAGGTAAAAGAATGAAAAGAATATATGATGTACAGAGTGGCACAGTGCTATTTAATTAGTTGACTTGTTGATACAGTAGGTATGAACGAAAAGCACTAACCTTCATGATTGAATATATTCGGCACTTAATATACCACTGTCAATTTAGCAGAATAGTTGGTTACAATTCAGTAACAGATGGTTAGTTTTCGTGTTGTCTTTCTCTCTTTTTATCTCTTGCGTGTCGAGAATTACTGAATTTAAACCAACTATTCTGCATTGGCGACGTTAGATTATTGTTGAAGGTTAAAGTTCAATTACCTTCGACCACTGTCAGTCTGGCAGAATCCCAGTTTATCATCGCTTAACGCCCCAGGACAGCTTTGAACTTTGAACTTACTAATTACTTATACAAATTGTTGGGCACAGTTATTATTATTCGTTTTACAGCTCACTAATACCATTATAAACAGAATGGCGGGAAATCAACATCCAATGCATCACCCTTTGCGTCAAGGAACTGACGAAAAAGGATTAGGTAAGAAATATATAAGCCCGTTTTCCCGTATTACCGAGGGTAACTGAAAAAACATGTTAAAATTAATATGACACAGTAGCGATAGTAGATTACGAATCTACTTTCGAAAGTCCATCGCGGATACCGGATTGTACGTAAAATCGAGTATATATATCGCTCAGCTTAAGGAGTATGTAAGTCTGTTTTTTCGTATTAGCGAGGGTAATTGTATAACATGTTAAAGTTAGATTTGATACAGAAGGGATAGTAGATCACGAATCTATTCTTTTTATTGATTTTTATTGAATATATCCGCCACTTCTTTCAGTTTTATTTAATTATCTAGGTTGCGTTTAACGGGTTAATAATTGGTATTTAGAAATATTTTCACGAAACTTTATTCCGCCAGAATGACTGTGGTATTTAAAAAGCGGTCAGCAGTAAAAATAGGAGGGAAATGACAGCCAACGTTTTGATATGAATATTTGGAATCTTTATAATTTAATAATTTAATAAATAAACTCATTTTTAAGCAGGTGATATGAATGGAATGGCAAATAATTACTTGCGTCTTGTCAGATAATTACCACGAGACTAACCCTAGTGTATATCGCTTACCCAATGATAGTCACAGAACACTAGAATAAAATGGCCACTTCAAGCAATACTGCAAAGCACAGCACTCATTTCCCCATGGAAGTCGATAGGCAAATAGAAATGCTTTACGATGATCTAGGAATCATTGGCGAGATCAGATACGACGAACCAGACGAGGCGAATGCGGTTTCGGAAAAGTACGACGTTCTTAGAACTCCGCACGTCAAACGGCCAATCTCTGAACAATATCGCAAATGTCACACTCCCGAAAAACCCAGGCGGTTGTGGAGGCTCAGTAAATCCGCTTCATTCAATCCGGAAAACGGCGAATTCAGATGTCATCACGTTCAGCGTAGTACTTGGAGAACTATAAAGGAGGACGACTCAGACGTAACAAGTTGGTTTTACTCATTTTAAAAGTTGGGCAGTTCACGACTTATGAGCTGCGATGTATACGAATTATTGTAAAATATTTCGATCAGACAGTGCATATAAACAGATTTTTCGTTTATGATTCGATGCCTTTGATATCACCCGCCAAATTTGGTTATGGTCTTCGTTGAGTTAATATTTTCACTATTTCAGTTATGAATTTCCCATATGAAATCCTACTACACATTTTCAAAATGCTAGACCTGTCTTCAGTTACCAAGTGCATGCAAGTTTGCAGAAAATGGTATCACATCGCGTAAGTATACTAAAGAGAGGGCTATCCAGCTCTCCCATATTTCTCTTCTACTATATCTCTTCCACTTGAACATTATAGCTATAAACCACTATTCATTTTTGGACTGTGAAAACACATTTTTAAGGTTTAATTTACAGAAACGATCAGTGTTTATGGCGAAGACTAAATTTGTGCAAGAGGGAATTGAGTATCATTGATTTGCAAGCCTTGTTACGTAGACAAGCTAGAGCCGTTTCGCTCAACTCGGCGACCGTGACTAACGATCGTAGGAACAATTCCTGGATGGTCAATAACATGTATTACCATGGTAATAACATGTCACCCGTATACGTGTCTGTATGCGAAGAAAGGTGGGAGTTGATTTTAAAATGGTTCGACGACATATTATAATATCCTTATATCCATAATAATATATAACAATCGCTTTTTATACATTCCCTTACAGCCAGAGTCCAATGCGCGACCCTTTCTCACGAGTCTACCACTACGAAATTCAACATTTGGATTTCACCAACGCCACAGTATCTCCGACTACGCTCTGCCTAGTGTTAACCCGCTGTAAATACCTGGTTAATCTCAGTCTGGAAAATCTTGAAGTTAACCACCACGTACTTGGGTGAGATTCTCCTTTATACAGTATATTGTACTGTCTTCTTGGGATTAGGATTCTGTAGAATTATCAATGCAGATGTGTGTCGAATTGCATCGGATTGCTTCGCCTGAACATCTCTCTCAGTAAGGAAGTGACGCAGTCTGGTGTAGTTGAAGTGCTGTTGGCTTGCGTTCGCATGCAAGAACTGAACCTTTCTTGGTCGTCTATTTGCGAATATCTGCCGGATACGGTTGGTAACTAATGTTCTCGTCTGATCTTTACTGCGTAATTTTCATATTGTATAGGTCTTTGATTCCAGGACCGTGTCGGATTGACAGAGGGTTAATTACAGGAACTTTGATATGTCTAAAATACACCAGAATTGTTTTCAAATTAAATGAAACAACTACAATAAGTAAAAGTAGCTAGCGTTAGACATAATAAGTCAATGTTGTTGTTTACACAAACACAGCTCGTTTCCAATTTACCCTCATCACTGACCCACCTGAATATGAGTGGTTTCCGTGACACAATGTTGGATGGACACGTGGCGGAGATAGTGAGTCGTTGCCCGATGCTCGTCGACCTCAATCTCAGCGACTCCAATCACCTCACAGCTAACACTGTTTTTATGTTAGTGCAGAGACTCGGTGGAGTCATAAAGGGCGTAAATTTGAGTCGTTGTTACTCCGTATCACCGGACTGCCTCTTGTAAGTAGCCTCTCCAACATCAGAGTAGTTTAAGAGTCACTTTCATTGGTCATATGGTAAACACAAGGTCCATAAGATACATCTTGACAAGATATCTAAGCGAAGATATTACATTTGTTAAGAAACATTAAGTTTTCCGATATAATATTTCTCCTAAATTAATCTAATGAAACTAACAACTGATATATTGCCGTCTATTTTCCGACCTTCTACACCGCTACGCCTAATCAAGACGCTTTGCTAATTTGCCTCGTTTACGGTACCTGGACGTGTTTGGAATCATGGACGACGCCTCCGTCTCCGCCCTGTCAGATGCCTTGCCGAATATTAACGTCTGTCTTCGCCCCTTTAGTGCCGTGGCTCGACCGTCACCGAGTCTGAACATAGGGCACCCATCTGCGCCTTCCTCCATCTGGGGTGTGTATATAAAATCGTGAAAACGGATTTTTGTAAATAAAATTATTTTTGAAACCAATAATTGCAAGTGTGAAAATTTCGTTCAAAACAATTCAAATAAAACTATTCGGTGTTACTGTGGTATAAGTTGTACCGTCAATTCACTACTATAGTATGCGAACTACCGCTAGAAAATGCATGGTGACACTATCTCATTTCAAGCAACTGAAATGTATTTAACAAACACATTTGCAGGAAAGGTATTGATAGCATTTGGTTCTACGTCTGTGTGGTGATCCAAGAAATTCCTAGCAAGCCGAGAAAACATAGTGCGTGGTATTCGGCAACGGCAACGAAAATGCTGTGGTGTCTTCACCACCCTTCTGTAAATATTTAGTCGTGCTATTAGCGGTGGACATCTTCCTATACAGAACTTTTAACGAGAACATGCACAAAAAAAATTGCTAGCGATGTTGACCAAATAACTTATGGAAGTTTCTTGCAGCAGCATAAACAAAATGTCTTAAGTCGAAGGAGTGTTGCACATTAATCTAGAACGAAATCTTGATCAGTTTCGATGTGTTGCCTGGTGTGAACTCGTGAACTTACGAAGGATGTTATATTCAGATGTTCATGAAGATAAAGAATTTAAGTGATTACGAAAGACGATGTAGATCACAAGTTCAGGAAATTTGATTACTCTACTATTTCAAAAAATAAACTAATGTACATAGAACTACGTTGGTAATTTCAAGTGATGAATATAAAGATCAACTTTTAAAAAAACGCCCTTGGCCGAAATTACACTAACTTATCGTAATCAGCGTGAGAAAATTAAAATGGATGAAGAGTCACAGAAATTTCCCTAAAAGATTACTCACAAAAAAACATTGTTTGACGATACTTTTAGCACTTTGCGGAAATTTGTGGAACGGAAACAATCCGTAAATACACTTGATAACCTTGCACAATTTATTTGACCACGGTAAACCACCTGTCATAAATTCATATTCATAATGGAATCGCTATAACGAAATTAGGCGAAACGCGTTCGAAAAATTTACATTACCATCTGTATGTTACCTTAGATATGAAAAGGAAAAAACAAAGCTACATTTTCAACATTTTTATCTATTCTGCATGTATAAAGTCATAGCAATCAAATTCGTGGTAAAGAGCTACGGGTTGAATTACCTTATACCTATCCCACCCAAAACAAACACATAACCACACACATCCTTTCAGAAAAACCTGGCCAAAACAATCGTAAACAGGTGATTTACATGGAAATGTAATTAAACAGGTATTAGTCACTACTCACTAGATACCAGTAGTACACAAAGCTGCAGGGTAAATATCGTTACTGCACTTTCAAACAAATAAGGTGTCACATTCATTGTTCTTAACAGCAAATTGGACGACTAAAAATAAACAATGCTTTTGTTCACGGCACGGATTTGGGATTAGATGCTGTTGCCCGACAGCAGATTATTTCGATTTTGTAAGCGATGTTTTGTAAATGCTTTGGTACTTCTAATTATTACTATATAAAAAGATTATGCGTCCTCCATATAGTGTTGCGTCAGCAGAGTTCAGCTAATCTTAAGAATCTTAAGGTTAAGAATTGGAAACGAAACGAGACGCAAGAGCAGATTTGAGAAGCCCGTAAAATCATTTTGTCATATTGAAAATTTCAATATGTTAATTTAGATTAGTGTATCAAAAGTATTTTTGCAATTTAGCACGGACTAACGTTGGTCCTCTGTCATGCTGGTTCGCCCCGGGCCAGTTTTGGCCATAATGTCAAACGATCATATGATATATTAATACCACGTTGTGTCGTGATTAGCTAAAGATAGAAACAATTTTAGTTGAAAGTCAAGTTTCGCTTCGATATCATTTATTTTGCTAACCATAAGCATCAGTAATATTACAGTATTCGATAGACGCGAAACTTGATCTACCTAACGATAACAGGACTATTGTATCACGATCGTTTCGATTTTATTAGTCAATACGCTAGGAAATAAAGACAAGTTTCGAACTACACCTGACAGACAACAAAACACTCTGTGGACTATTGCAAAGATTAACTTAGAATGCTATACTGTTTAAATACTATTTCTTTCGACATAACAACTCCACGACTATGTGCAATCTTTACTTTTCAATACCTCGTAGGGAACTTACTTCATATCTATGACTTATTAGATAATAAAAATATCAAACCAACTCTTTTTGAATTTATATGTCAAAATTTATGGAAAACGAGAAATGTTAAATTTCAAACAAAATACTAGTTAGACTAGGCCATGAAATAATAGGGAATATTTTCCGTGTCATGTGAATTATATATATTTCTAAATTTATCACTGATGTGCTATTATTATTACTTTCGACTTGTTTACCGCATAAAAAACACAAATTGTTTCATTTCCAAAACAGTATTGAGTCAATATCTTTTGCAGCTATAAATTCCGAAGACATTTCTCATTTTAAATTGAAGTTTAAGTTTCTTATGCACAGTTGCAGACCTGTCAATAACCGCAATTTTTCAGTGAATTTATATATGTGATACTAGCAAAATAGTTTCTATGAAAAATATTCTATGTTGACGGTGCCTCATCACTCAAGCTGGAAAAGAATTTCGGGAAGTTCTTTTCGTTATTGACGAGTTAGCAAGTGTTCCTAGCTAATGTGCGAAGAAATTACTTTTACCCAAACCCACGATAATTTTTATGATTTGCCCCAAGATAATAGTGAATATAAGTTACTGCTAAACAAAAAACAGGAGGAAAATAATATCCTGGATATATTCGTTCAATTTATTGAAGATTTTATCTGATAAAATTCGGAGAAACTACTTTCAATTCATCTGCGAAATATCAGTCAAGAAATCACTTGATCAGATCTGTACTTCGTTTCACAATGACCTTTAGGTACGTAAATTACAGCTCTGTAAGAGGGATGGTTCATAAAAAAATTAATCGCAAAGGTCGCCAACTGAGCAGACGACTTCTCAAGTTAATCAAGTGTAATCCTATCGTAATATCATCTTCTAAGTCGTCGCTTAATTTTTCATAATTCCTCCCTAACTGAGGTTACATCGGGTTTTTTCACTGCTGGAGCAACTGGAAATTATTTTTAACAATTGGTTACTAAACAAAGAAAGCAACAGTTCACGGCATTTAAAGCTTGAATGAATCAGTGGTATTTTCCGTCAATTCGTAGCACCGTATTTACTGCATTGCCAGAAGTTTTAATTTTTTTAATTTTCAAGTTGCTAAAAATTCATAAAGCATTTATATTTAGTTTTTCTTGTTATTTATGTAACAGCGTCGTACCTTTTTTGTTATCAAAAAATTTCCCTTAAGATCTCTTAAATAGAAAGCAAAAGTGAAGGTATTCGAGGTCGATTTTCGCATATCCATCACGTTGTAGGCATTGTATGACGCAAAACTAGTGCTACACGGCAAGTAATCTATAGATAAGAATTTCAGAAATTAAGTAATTCTGAGATAAAAAAGATGGCCTGGCATTGCTGTCAAACTGCAAATAGTGTCGTGTTATCCTGAAACTTATTTGTTGGCAAGATAGTTTACTTTTCTGTAGTTTCATACCAGTATCAGATTAGATATGAGTTGGAATATGTATTACGTATTATTATTCTATTATTATGTACATATTATTTCAAGTAATTCGGCAGTATTACAGTATGCGTCCTTCCTCATTATTTGGGGTTACGGGCAGGTTACAGTTATATTGTCTGTCTTCAATAAACTTTAGTCTAAGTCTGTAATATTAATTTATTATTTAGGAAATTGAAGAAAAAATAAATATAAATTAAATAATGTTACTAGTATAAAAGGTGTAGAAGTTGTAGAAGCGAAGTAGAATTTCTATATTAATATATGCTGTAATTCGAAAATCTAGATTCAAAGAAATAATTTTAAATTACTTCTGCAGTATTAAGTACTGTACTGTGAATTGTATAACGTTATCGATGCCAAAAGTAGTTGGCGGTGTAACTTCAAGTCAAGAAGGGTGTATGCGTTTTTCTCTAAAAAGGGTAAAACATCGAACCCAATGATGTGCAAGTAAAATGGTTACTATGTTTATGGGTACATATCCCATCGAAATTATTCACGAAGTGAAAGACATCGAGGCAAAATAAAGGTCTTGTCACGATGTCGTGACCGTGATGACTTGAGATAAAGTTACAAAACTTACTAAACTGTAACTATATTATCCAACCTAAGCTTCAGGTTATTGCTTAGGCCTCATGAACGAGAAGTGACGTAATTAAGAGTTGTGGAAAAAATTAGAGAAAGAAAATTACAGAAAATTTCAAAATGACTGGAGAAATGTAAGGTTGTGAACTGATTTAGTGAAAAAGTGGTGCAATTGAAATATATTACAGCACTACTACTCTGCGAACTATTTTCTTATTACCAATACAGTATTAATCCAATATTTTAAATGTATAACTTTTCATTTTAGGACAATAAAATAATAAGGTCATTTTTTTAAGTAACATGTAAATTTAAAACAAATCCAATGAAACAATGATAAATTCAAGTTAAATTTTGATGGGTGGTGACAAAGGCAATCGAATTACCAGCAATAAGACAACTAACTGCGGCCTTACTATGACATAACGGTGTTTAATTCTCCTCGAGCATTAATGAAAAACAAAGATTTGAGAAAATATATGTAAGAGAGTAAAAGAGTGATTTCCTTCGAGGCGATAAAAAGACTAAACTCGGAATGAAAACGAATCATGGTTACGGAACGCAATCTATAATTTCATATTCATTGTCATCTCTAATCTGATTGGAATCGGCCAAAAGTCCCTTTTTCCGTGCGTGATGAGTTGAAGTTTACGAAACAGATACGGGCTAAGTTTGCGCAAGTCGTTTGTAATCGGAGTCGCAGTGTGACCGCGAGGTGGAGAAGCTTTTAATTAGAAAAGTCCAGGCCAGTATGGAGTTAACGTCTCTTAAACAGCAGCTTGTTAGTAAATCAGGTAGATCGACTTTTAGATAAGGGACAAGTTAGCGAAAAGGATTCATGTAATCTATTTAAATTTAAATTACAAATCGGTGAAAACGAACACTTGAATGTGTTATAGATACGTGACTATATTTTTAAGTATTTTTTTGATTTTTCCACTTGTGCTTAATTACTACTTGAAATTGTTCGGGAATGGTTAAATGCAGCAGATTTGCTAAAAAAAAGTCGCCGGTGACTCGCGACAACATTTTTGGTAGGAAAATAAATATTAATCAGCCGATGTTTATTAGTTTTACCATATTTTTAACAGTTGGTAGGAGATAGCTTCGAATTTATGTAAAAAACGATATTAACAGCCAGGATATATATATATATATTTATTTACATAAACACGGTTAGTATATCTCATTAGTCGCCAGACTTCTCACACAGTTAGGAATATATGAACGGAACCGCAGAAAATATTTCTATCGCTGCCTTTACTAGCAGAATTAAACCCTTGCCTAGTTTGAAAATAATAGAAATTCGCAGAAAAATCAAAGATTGCGATGATTGAGACGAAAATATAGAGCCACACAGGAAAAATGCGTCGTCCACATTCACTACTTGAGCTCGATCAGCATACCTATATTTGCTTTATTATATAACCACAGTGACCAGAGTTAACAACATAAATTGTCAACCTGTATTACCATCCTGAAACTACCACTAAAACTAATCATTTTCCCCGGCGCTCCTTCAGACACAGTTCAAAACTTTTGTTTGCACACCTACTCTACTATCACTACTTTAGCTACTAAATTGGATTCAACATTATTCATAAAACAACTATAATAGCCAGCATATCTTACACAGTACAGGTACAATTCCAAATTGTATACCACTCAACGGAATGCAATGAGACAGATATACTTTTGTAAGTGTTTCATCTAAATTCTCTAAACTTGTTATTTTTATCGGGTATTAGTATCCACATTAGAAACCTACAGTATTATAGTGATATCATCAACTGTAAGGATGCTGCGCTCGAACCCTCCTCCGCTTATTCACGTAAACAGCGTTTTGGATGCGAAGATCGGTCATGCAAACGTCGATGGAAATACGGAACGAGAGGTAGATGAGCACTATTGAACGAATTCTAAAATTTAGCAAAAAGTTATTCCGCAAGCTATTTTTGCCGTTCACGAGGCGCAAAATCGAGAAACGGGAATGTCTGACAAAAAATATATTCCTTATTTGAACTTATAATTTATTCGTTCTGGAGAATCATATCATTACTTTGTTGTTTTAACTGACAAGGCAGAAGAAATCTCAATATAGAATCATACTCCCAAACGGAGTCCTGTGCCAAACATCACATCATCTCCTTCTCGCTCGGCAAAAATTAAAGAGTGAAATACAATTAGTTCGATTTACATGCGTCATATAGCGACGAAAAGGTTGAAATATTCATGGCCAATTCAATATGAAATTGATATGACTCGTTAAATGATTATTGCAAATGTACTATGCAGTAGACTTTGTTTTTGGCCTTGAGCGCTCGAGTTTTAGTTATCATCACCTGTTTATTCCTGAGTAAACTTCCAATTACATGGATCGTATAAGTAGATCATTCTCCAATGAAATCCGTGGAAAACGGAAATGGATTTATGTAAAAGCGCAAACACTGCATATTATAATTTTGCAAGCCTTGGGCTAAAAACAAAATCAACATTTTGATACAAACGATGTTCGGATTGTCTGTCCTAACAAAATTTTAGCCACGAGAGCCCAATGCTTGGGTGAACAATTTGAGGTTAGTGTTTAATGCTAAATCAATCCTGGAACAGCCGAACATGCAAATAAATACAGGTAAACTTCGTTAAAACGCTCAAAATTAAACGGAAATTCGATATAACGCGATGGGCAACTCGACCATTTTTAATAGCGAAACGCCATAACCGCGATGACATTTCATCGACCTATACGATCGCGTTGTAAGTTCCCCTGTATTCTGTTGAAGCAAGTGTATTTGAATTCAAACTATATTAGGAGAAGAAAATGAGAATAAAACACCAGCCGATTCTGTCGAGAGCCATATTCATTACCTAACCCAAGGTACTTAAACCAAAATTATAAGCGTTTTGAGCTATGGATAATTGTAAGAGAATCATCTCACGATTTTCTGTGGTCCGAAAGGTCAGCAGGTCTGAAACATACGTGAGAAACAAGAGGAATAAATCACGAACTCGTTCTGAAATGTATCTTATTTGGCATCACAATTATTTACATACATAATCTCTCACTTATTTACATCATCGCGATTACGTGAAGCGAAGTGTTTTTGAAAACAAAGAATTGGATTTAAGTTCCATTTAAGTCTACGGTTCTCTTTTAACGTCAATATTTTTTTTATAAGAAGTCATCCAACGAACACAAGCAAAAAATGTTTTATCTCGGTAAATCGTGGTTCTAAAATAAACTTTAAAGGTATAATAAATATTACTTTCATAGCAAGTTGAATATGATTGAAAAGGGAATATTTCACAAAAATGAATCAAAAATAATAATGAAACTTCGTACATAATTTACTTTATTATTATATTCAGATTAGTATGCAAAATTCCGGGAAATATTTTTACAACATTATCATTTCACCTACGGCCATAGCTCTCTGGCCACACAAAAACTTTTCCATTGTTTGCCCCCCCGAAAATTCAGATTGTGAAACCACAAAAAAATTGAGCAATGGAAATAAAATTTTAACTGATGATAAAGCACAGTCATGTGAGAGCTTTCAAGCTGTTTACGATCTTAATTCTGGTAAGCTGTGGTTCTATATTAAGAATATTCCAGGTTTCAGGTCATCGAAAAATTAGTCATAGCATTCCCACTTCAATTTTGTAACGACTAACGCACGAAATATCCGCTTTGTTGTTGTATAATCGCTGAGACGTTAATCGTTCCTATCTTTTTAAATTATCTCTCACCCCGGGCTGTTTCGCAAATCTTCTCAGGGAAGGAAGCGTTTTTTTTAAACTAACGAACACGAGAATACGAACTATATTCAGTAATTCTTATAGTTTTCAGTTCCATTTGTGTTGTGTACTGTATTACGCAAAACGACGCAGAACCACACAATAATATAATCACAAGAGTGTACTGCAACTAGAACCTGGGCTATAGGCAGACAGTAGTTTCTCAACGTAAGAACTAAGAAGACACTAAACTTCTATATAATAAGGGTGAAAGTTTGTCCGTTTGTTTCTTTATCTTGAAACAACCTCGACATTCTCGATGAATATTTACCACATTTGGAACGGATGTCCAGATACATTCCAGAATGATATATGAACAAAGAAATACCAAGCCCAGGATCAAATATTAAGTTCACTAACTTAATGAGATAAGATAGTGAATAATATTCCCCTACCATTGCGTACTGAAAAATTCTTCCCATCTAAACCTATCTCTCGGTAAGATATGACCCCATAGCAAAATTCAAGTAAATGACTATGGATTAAAAAAACAGGGAACAACACACACAAACAAACAAACAAATCATAGTCATAATGAAACGGCCATTGCAATCACAATATCAAAACATTTCTATCAGTTTCTGTTAAAGGGATTCTTGTGTTTTTACTAATTGTTGTTTTCCTTCAAACTACAGGACGTCCCACTGAATCTGACGTGCAGACGACCGCCCAGTAACGACTGCTGCACAGAAGATTGCAGACTAGACGCCGAAAAACAATTACCGAACAAGTTTTATGCGCCAATAGCAAAGTGGGGAGTCGCCTATCATCCCGTACTCAACTTAGCAAGTGAGGAATACGCACGCTACTACTATGCACATCAACAGTACAGGGAAAACTTAGAGAACCACGTTATGGCTGGGTCTGATTGCAATATCTCCGTGGGTTGGAACCTGCCTTATTACAGTCCGTACTGGCACATTCTCAGCGCGATCATGAAGCAACGAATAGGGGCTAACCCAATCGAATCTAACAAAAAAGAAACTGAGGTAGAGTCGATTGGAAATGGGTACTATCAGCAGCTGTCGCCTCCGAGATCGGATAAACCCAGTGAGGAAAAAACTGCGAAATCAGAACCATTATGCGCGTTTTCTGACAAAGACAAAATGAAAATAGAGAGGCATGATGCTACACCACTGCAGTTACCCAGCATGGAGAAGACAAGGAAACGGGCACATCGCGAAGATAAACTAGAAAACGTCAGTCAAATCGGTTTTTGATAATACTTTTTAAGGTTTACTCCTTATTATTGTATTCACTGGGTTGCAATGTACCACTTCTAATCATCAAATTATTTAAATACATTGACCACAAATGCTAGCGTCGATTTTATTTTACGTATTTCCGAGTAAAAATACGCTGCGATCATTACTAACCATTCAATATTCTACATATTTAGTCGAATTTTAAATGTAAAGTAGCTCATAGTTATTATGAATTACCTGATTCATTCCTTAATTTCACATCGGTAATGTAGCAAAATATTTTTTTATTCAGCAGGCGAAGGGGCGTAATAAACAAACCGAGCCGTTTTTCGAATGCAAGCAATGCGGTGCCCGCTATACTCATCGCTTCGAATTGAATCGCCATATCAAAGTAAGTCATATACGACCGCATCGCTGTGGACATTGTGGAAAAGGATTTGGTCACAAAAATTACCTGAGGGTTCACATCGAAACGGTGCACATGGGTAGGAAGACCCACAAATGCGAAGAGTGCGGAAAATACCTGTCTACCGGTGGAAATCTAAGCGTGCATGTACGAACGATTCATATGGGGGAGAAAAAGTACCGCTGTCCCGTTTGTTCTCGCACTTTCGGGCAGCAGTGCAATATGAAGACGCACATGCGCCGACATTACATAAACAGCAACGACAAGAGTGACTGAAATCGATTTCATGTTGAAGCAACCGCTAGATGGTGTAATGGAATATAGTGCCCGAAAATGTCAAGGTCGCGGTGAATCGGGATTACTGAATACATTCCAAGGAAGGAGTGTCATTACTGTAATAAGTTATTTACTTCGTGGACTACTGTACGAACTGATGAGTGTGTGTAATTTCCTCTAAAATTATTTATCGCATTTAGCTTCCGACTCTAAATGCATTAGGAATGCTTTAGCCATATGTGAATATTTAGAAGACGACTAAGCAATAAAACATGTGTGCCTGAATAACTTCAGTTCAATATTATTGCCGATGTTCTTAATATGTCAGATACAATCGAGATGTAATAATGGAATACTATATTATAATGTAATATCGTTCTTGTATGATAAAATCATATGATAGTAAATATGCTAAGCCAATTTTTTTATTATCAATCATGCATCACTAGAATACGTCATTAAAGATCAAGAACATGTGGAAGCACAGTAAAAGCCCGTTACGTCGGATAGCTCAGAATTCCGGTTAATTAAAAAGTATAGAATTATCCCTGGTAAAATTCTCATTCAAATGAATATTCGGTTAGCGCGAAGTAATGTACCTAATTAATAATCGACTTCAATATGGCGAGATTTTACTATATATTGTAACAATTTGAGAAAACATACTACGGTATATAGAAAGACTACTAATGCTAGTGTGTACGTTTCGAAATTTGGCTGTGCGAGAGAACAAAGACATCAATAAGACTTGCCTTAGCAACGTACATAACTATATCCTGACAAGACTCACATTGTAACCGGATAGTAGGTGGTGAATACTCATATAACAATGAATAATAATAATCGGTTTCATGTTAAACAATAAGGAGTATAAAAATGGCACGTACCTTGTCCCGCCGAACCACACCAACGTTTGCAACCACAAGTATATATCAACAGTGTACTGCTGACTACTTTTTTGATAGAATTACTGCTGTATTATATTATGCTATTATCCACGACGAGTGAAAATTGATTCCGGCTACTAGAAGGCGCAAACGACTAATTTGTATGTACTGTAACAAATGTACTGTATACTGTATATAGATACAAATTGCGGATTTTAAGCTACAGCTAACGACACTATTACGCTAACTTATTAACAACAGACTCTCTTACTAAAGGAATTCTCCGTGAAAAGCAAAGCTGTAAAATTCAATCATATCCAGTCAATAGAAAACACGCTGTAGCTAATGAAATGATTGCTGCGCACATATAATTTTGAAATGACGAGGAAGTAAAATTTGCTTTGACGTGATTAAGTCATTATAATTAGTAGTAATTGTAATTATAGTCACTGATGAGTGCAGTGTTTTACAATTAACAACTGTAGGTCAAGGAACTCAAAATCTGAACGAATCCACGAACCCAGAGAGGAGAAATGCATTATAGTGAGGCCATGTCGCATTTTCTCCTCTTGAGCATAATGGGGTCGCCTTTTTCCAACGATTTCAGAATGATTTTGAATATGCCGTTTGTTTTCACGCTGGGTGAAGATATCATCACTCAAGTGTAACCGGTAAAAGCTGGGATGCTCAGTGCTGTACTTTATAGGGTAAAAGTCACCCAAGGCACGTGCTATTTCTGAGCTCTCAATCGCGAGCACCTCTATCCCTTAACTGTATACTGTAAGTTATATTACTGCACTTAGTTGCGTTCACATTTCAGTACGATAATAGTTATTCCTTGTGCATGAGAAGAAAGAGCAAGATTTAGTGTCACTGTCAAGAAGCCATATGTATATGTAGCACGGATGCGAACAAGTATTCTATGTCACAGAATGCACAGAACCTAACAAGTATTTTTCTTCCTTGCTTATTTGAGCTCAGTTGCTAGACTGATCTTTAAAAAGACATTGTATCTGCCATATCAAAACTTTGACAGATACAGGCATTTGTGAAGCTTGCTTCGTTGATATTAGGCAAATCCTAGAATGAATTATCTAGTACGCGTTAGAATGAATCGGAGCCGTAACAAAGGTGTATATTAGGCAACGATCTCTTTACTTTCAGTACAATAGGGTCAGATTTATGGGTTTAGTAGCCGAGAAAATATATTATTTTATATAAGTATTATATTTTCTTCCTTCTTCACGCGTATGCTCTTTAAAACTTACAATAATTGAGAGTAATTAATGATATTCAATTTATTAAGTAGACTCTTTAGCGCCACCTCTTGACGGGCATTTAACTGAATTTATACTAACGCATAATGGAAATTTGATCGTGTATCGTCAAAGAAATGCAAGTTTGCAATAAGTCAGTTTTGCACTATAGCAAACAGGCCAATTACGGTAAAATGATTTGGCTCGATGCTGACACTAATCCGCATTTCAACTAAATCGGCGTGGTGTTTGCCAGCGAAACGGTTGTTTGCGGTTCGCCGTCTTACGAGGCAACGAACGAAAAGAGGCTTGACGACAATAGAGGGTCTTCCCATAGTGTTTAGAGACATTCGAATAAATACAACAGAGTCGGATTAATATTTAACAGAGGAAAAATGAAACGAGCGACGCTGACGACAATGCTAATACTCATAGCCAGTGCGCATCGAGCTGGAATAAGATCACGTTAGTGTGTTTGCCTTGTGATAGAAACGCCTACGTGGAGCAGATATAGACGTTTGCACTTTCAAATAATTGTAGATATACAGTAGTTTCATATGAAATTCATTTCTGTAGAAGAATTAACTAGTTCTCCAGCTGGACTAAAATGCTTGGAAATTTGAATGACATAAAAGTAGCTAATTTACTAAATACATTATTGAGTATTGAATTTCCTAGTGAGTTCGATTTCGTCATCAGATGTCGCAGTAAGGACAGTGAACCTGCAGAGATGTAGTACTTTACTTTTCTTTTAGGCTCGGTATTGTTTTATTTAAAGAAAATGAGCAGACGCGCATTAAGCTATATAGATAGTAGTAAACTGTCGGAGATCACTACCAGTTCACCACCCTCCAACCATCCAATCCAGTCTTACAGGTCTATAAATCAAACTCTTTACTCGATCTCTACCGAACGTCGTCGCGAGCACGGTAAAAAGCACGGTATATTTTCTTCACAAAAGAAATATAACTTCGTCGATTTACTTAACGGGCGGTGCGCGTCTAACGCAAAATTCATCGTTCCCTTGTTTGCCCCGACCTAGCGGTAAACCCGGAACCGTGATGGCCTCTCTCCCTTCAGCGCAAACAAAGCGAAAAAGAAGGGAAAACGATGCTACATCGCGGCTCGCCAAATATCAGGCAAATCATTGACAGATAAGGAAACAATGTACCGTATAATAACCCTGGAAAGGCGACAGAAAAAGTCGTCGCTTTGGCGTGGGCTCATTACGGCTCATTGCAAATTTTCGACCTGTGCGTGCAGCGAGCTAACTTTACATTCGAACAAATTGTTTGAAAACTTCATCATCATTGTGTGTAGCGGGAAAACTGCCAGGTAAGTAAACGTTCGTTATTTTTAAATCGCCAGCAAACGTGGTGGCTGCTCACACCCTTTTCCACAGTTCCGCTGTTAAATAGTACGCTCAGCTATTTTCCCCCATTGTATTTACCGATATAATACATTCGATTCAACACTAACAGAAACGCCTTAGTTTGCAGTCGGGGTGTGGAAGACTGAGTAAGTGGACGTAAAACAATTGAGTGTTCCGAAACAACCGAAAATATTAACTCAGTCGCAATGAATACACTATTCAAACAGATATGAATACGCAATAGACAAGGTAGCCGTGATATGAAAAGGCATAACGGTGGCATCGTATATAAACAAGCAATGAAGCCAGCAATCTATCAACGGCGATAATCAGCACGAATGTGAGCTAGTCCATTGTTTCCATTGTTATTGGTGACGCTTACTAAGCTACGTTACGTAATAAATTATTATAAATTATTTTTTCTGTATAACTAGGATGACAATTCGAGTGAGACACAAAGACCCTATAAATGAGGCGAAATATATTCTCGTCGAACGAGTTTGTCGCTCATTCCGTGCAAGGGTTTTAGACTGATAGGTGCATGAGGCAGACAAAATAGACTCAGTGAGTTTCAAGACCACCCTTGTTAATTTCATTGTAAGTTTCATGATAGATGGTCACTTTCTATATCCTGTTCTTCAAAAAACAGTATGTTGCTAGTTATAAAAATACACAATAATAATATTCTGCGAATTATATTTTCCTCGATATTGTAGCTTCACCCAAACACTCATAACTGTACCGTTAGTTACACAGGATGAAGGCCACACACGATGGCTCCAACCGTGCAAGCATCAGGAAATACTTAGTTTATCACCAACCTTATATTGCAGGAGGCCTGAATAGTGCCTTTCTAAATCCCCTACGATATCTGCAGGATTTCTGGAAGAGATGACTTCTGACTGTCAGCAGTTCTACCATATCGCATCATACAAGTCTGTTTCCCAAGAGGAGACGGTCACAGTTTCAACCATAGTTGAAAATCAAGTGAAGAATAATTCCTGCTGAATACGGGTAGAGTAATACATTTCTATATCGTCAGAAAGTTTTTCAATTAAAAAACATACCGTTCATATCATGCTGTTGGTTTTATGGCAAGATGTTGGCATAGCTGCATATGACTAACAGTGGCACTGTGTCGATATCAGGCCGTGTTACCTTCGAGAATGTTCATCACCTAAGTAATATATGTAAATAATTTTTTAAGAATAGGAACATGAATTTTGAAGATGTTTTTTATTCTTTATTTTGGATTTTATATGATCATTTTGAATGACTCCACCCTGAAACGCGGATTCTTAAGAAGACAGACGAATTTTTATCAGAGTTATGAAGTAACCTTGTTTAGGTTGCTAATGTGTTTAGATTAACAATGTCTTTGAACAAGGACGTTCCTGGCTATTACGTTTCATTCATATTTGCCAAACAATTGTCCGCGGACAAAACCTCAATGAAAGATGACGATACAATACCAAAGGGTAAGTGACGATACCTCAATTAAATACAATACAGTAATGACAATATTCGCAGTTCGAATTAGGAACTATTAAATACTAGACCAAACTGTGGTATAAGTTTCATATATAAGAAAATACAACTTCTAAACACCACCTGGTTCAAAGAAACAAATTAAACTGTATTAATTATTTATTATGCAAACGTGGACAGAAAGCAAATGGAACCGCCCAACAGCAAAACATGAGCTTCGAATAAGGATCGCGATCAAGTTAACGTAATTGAATTGGTCGAAGAAAACCGTTGTCATGGTAATAACATACCATGGATCTAATTCTAGTTAGAGCAGTGGGCGATCAAAAGGTCCGCAAATTTGGGACTAATACGGTATTGAGCATTGACAAATATTGTTAAAGGTCCGCTTTCTACGCAAATGTTTGATCTTCATTCAATACAGCCAAAAACCAGCTGAATTTCTAGTCAATTAACAAATCACGCCTGAGAAGACAAACACGGGCAGAAAAGCCTTTTTTATTCGCTTGTTTGGCAAAGGCAGTGCGACAATGGCGATGTTTGAGCTAATATTTATCGATTTCTTGCATAGAATTATACAATGACTACATTTGTATGATGGATTTCGGAATACGAAAAAATAATATAGAGCCTGTGACGACAGCTAGATTTTCCATTGGGCTAAAATTGTTTCCACGACCAACTTTATTACAGACATCTGTTATATATGATGGATAAACTTTTAACGATTACCTTTGCTTTGTGTAAATTGGGAATATCAGAAAACTAGCTCCATAGCTCCTGTTCAAATTCTGTAAGAAGGAGAAGAGGTAAATTACAAACACAATGGAACTTAGTAGGCCTAAGACCGAAAAGTCTTGATTTTTAATTTTCGCAATGAATCTAAGTGGGTGAGATTTTAACGGGTAGTCTGTATAAGCTTATCAGATGACTTTTGTTAGAAGGACGATAATTGGTTTTCTGACATTAATGGTCCCACCAATGAACAAACATAGGCATGTCGTAATTTTTATTGTAACAAGCCAAGGACTGTTTATTTTGACGACGTGACGGTGTAGGAAAGCATCGCCATTGGCTAATATTTGCTCTGGGTCTTGGTTAATCATTCATTCAGAGCTTCTTTTTGATATAGGAGGCAGTTCCGCTGCCAGTGACGTCATGCGTTTACATCGTTACTTAACTCGAAGTAACCATCGTATACGTTTGTCGCCCTGATCGTGGAATAGCTCAATTATCAAGTATGGGATGCTGATGAAAATTACTGGTTTTCGTGGAGTGAGAATCTGATAGAGCTGGAATACTGCAGGCGAAAATCATACTACAAATATCCCAAAACAAAATTTCACTCATGCACATATGATATAAGTATAATTACCAACTTCTTTGAAGCTCAATAAAAGAATTTTATTCTGTATCTCTTGCTTATTGCCTTTCCTCGGGATGCTACAATTTCATTAGCTACAGGAACACACATAAACCACGTCCTTCGTATTATTGAATGATACTCTCATTAGAAATAAACGAGCTCTATGTACATGTACAGAGAGATGGTACTCCCGTTCTCTGAGGGCATTCTTCAGTCCAGAGGTATGGTTTTCCACTTAAGGTACTTTATTTTCCTACCTTGAAGTAATTTGCATTATACTAGGCAAGGAATTTCAAGTAATATACTTTTTGGAGAAATATACGCTTACCCACAACGGCTCCGCATATATTCTGTTCTCTACGCAAGCATCTACGATGGATTTTTCATTGCATACTTCACGGAGTAGAAAAGCGGTATTGCTCGTCACAGAGCTACCCACTGCGAATTTATTGCTTACACCATAAAGAAAACTGAGTAAGAAATAACAATCAATGTCAAAGGGAATGAAAAACATTTTATAAGAAATTTGTAATAAGTTCTGCTAAGAAAATTAGAATCATCAACCATAAAAGCGAAAAGGTAAACTGAAATCCATAAAAGTATTTAATTCCTTGGGCCTAGAGTGGAAAAATATCTTCTAGGCTAAGGGTTGGTAAAGATAGAACAGCACTCTGAGATGTAATGCAACATAGAAGGCAGTGCACCCATAGCATGAAAAGCCAGTATTAAGTCTCCCGGATGAATGTTTCCCATTTCCTGCTAGTTTTTTGTCCCGTAATGATAGATGTTCATGCTATAGATGGTGCCATCAACCTTGTTTGATGCTGGGATAGAAAAATACTTGTTAAAAATCTCAAGAATACAAGGCATAAAGACAAAATATCAGAATATGTCATCATCCACTGAGTTCTTTTGAAGACAGAAGAAACTTCTTTTATAGCAACTGGTTCTAAAACTCCTGAAGGTAGAAAGGCTCTTTGACCGGTTGGTCAAATGAAAGCATGCTTAAGAACGATAAGCTCATAAAAAACAATAAAAAGAACTTGTGAAAAACTTCTCCTCAAAAAATATGTGAGACAAGCAAAGCAAACACCAACAGCATTAAAACCCTCTAGATTCTAGAAGGTTTCTGTTCTACGCTTTGAAAAAGTCATCTGACTGTGATAATATTGAGAGTGCTCAAAAACCCAAGAAATCGGAATCGGAATTTTCATCGCTGCTCGATTCAATGTATTGGATCACTTTTTTCCTCACTCTCAAATCCTTAGGTATGAGCGCCTCATCTGAGCTCTGCTTGGATGATTTACGTGATTTAAGGAGTTTTTTCTTATGTTTGGCCATCCCAGACTTCCTGATTAACTGCATGGAAAGAAGTATGGGAAAGTATCAGTTATAAAGTCCAATAATTTGATGAGATATAGCAATAAGAATAGATATTTTAAATAACTTAAAAATAATCATAAAAATACATACTCTCACAATAAAATATTCGTAACCATTTAAATTAGCAAAATTGAAATCGAATTCATAACGGTTTAAATAGTCTCAATCCTTCATAGAGAAATGATTCTCGGATACACATCTATTAACCGACTATATATTACTCTTTTTAAATAATATGAATCAAAAGACAAAAATAAACACTCACATCCAAGGCTGTTTCCTTCTTTGGAGGCTCTGCATCAGAGTCCTTATCACTGTCTTCATCTTCCTCTGAAACCGTTTGAATTATTTCAGGAGGAAGAGGTTCTCCTTCCATTGATGTATCCAGGTTTTCACCTGATTCTGCGGTTGGAGCTAAATATAGTATGTTCAACAGGAAATTATCGTACACCCAAATTAGATAATGACACGGCCCTAGGTTCCCAGTACAGTAGAACCTCGTACTACGAGTGTCCCATTGTGCGAGAAACTTGCAATAAGAGCCGCCATTCGTGTATGCATTTTGTATTGTACGACGAGTAAAAATTCGCAGTATGAGCCACCGTTACACACAGTGGCAAGGTAAAGGGAGGCTATAGATAGCGTTGCTAGCTGACGTCATCGATTTCTAACAATTCTAAGAAATAGCACGTGCTCAATTTACCACACTCCTCCCACCAAGCCGGCACTCGCTTAATTCTGGCATTCTGCATGGTTTATGGAGGCTGGAACGGATTAATTAGTTTTCCGTTGATTTCAATGGGAAAAATTGCTTTGTAATATGAGTAAAGTGTTATATGAGCTCGGTCTGGGAGCGAATTAAACTCGTACCGCGAGGTTCTGCTGTATATGATAAATGTTAATTGTAACGAGAAACGAACAGAAATCTGTGAAATTGTTGTAATTTACTTTCGAATTATTAAACCTGTTTTTGTATGCTGTACTAGCGGTGCTGTGGAAGATGCAGGAGTGGTCTTCTTTGGGTTTTTTTTTGTCACCGTTTCTTTGTCAGAATCTGAACTACCATCACTTGGGTCCAGCTTGCACATCAGTTCATTGAACTGGTATATTAGGCAAAATATATTCATAAAAGGTATAAAATGCTTTTACTAATACATCATCATCCCTATTAAGGAAAGGGGGTGTTATGAGTATGACAAAGAAGATGAAGCACAGCTAATGCGACAATTATATGAAAAACAGTGCAACTGTTTACACACAAAACGAATTTAGGCATATACATACGTCACCCCCACAACATAGGAACAATAACTAACAAATATTTTTTTCAGAAGGAAGCAATGCAATTTTATCTTATTAGTTGTATAACTTCACTTGAGAAAGCGGCTTTACTCTACCATTCACATACGTACCTCGAGGTATTGAGAAGCGATGACCTTCTTGTACTCAGGGTCCTGTGAGGGATGAGTGGGTAAGGTGCCATTTTTTTTGCGCTTCAGGTAATCTATTACGCGCTTCGGTTCGAAATGAACGTCTAGGCGCTTTCGAACCACCTGCTTGTCGTTGGCTTTCATTATTTCATTCGGAGAGTAGCGATGAATTTTGCTGAGTAACAAACAATACACATTTGAAATAGATGTTCTTACATAAAATCACAGGAAAAATACCAATGTATACCAGCAACCTCAGAATTTTGGCAGAATCAGTCATATAACTAGGAATGAGTTTTGAGTAAAAGCTGGCAGTACAAACTATGCCGCGGAATATAAATATAAATGAAAAATATCTAAGTAATTTTTTAAAATGCAGGTTTTGTTGCCTATATCAATTAATGTTCTTCGGAAGGTACAATACTGCTTATGAAAGGATGTTTTAAAGATGAATTTACTAAGTTAAATCGAACATCATCTTTCAACCAATGATGAGCCTTGAGTACATTGCAAGATCTTGCTAATCGAATATGAAGCTGGTTTCTTACCGGTGAAAGTGAATAATTGCTTCAGTTAATACTCTACAGTCTACATAGAGCAAAGTAAAAATTCTTACTTGTCTGTGAAGCCAAACAAAGTCTTCAGATGTTGTTTCACCCAGAGCAAGAGGAGGCAAGCCAATGAAGATTCAATGAATTCCACTAAGGGAGCATCTGTGGTTGGAAGCTTGCGCACGATTTTGCTCCCTTCGTCTTTGTCACTATCGCTGTCAGATTCATCATCAGATGAGGATGAAGAGGATTCGGATAGCGCCGGCTCTTCTCCGTCGGTGACAGGTTTAGGGTCTTTCGTTTTGTTCCTGGACTTAGATTTTTGACTCAGACACTAGTCAAGTTGGAGAATAAATGAAAATAATATTCAGTTATGGATGCAAAATACAGAAGTATTCAAGAATAGAAACTTAAAGTACTACAGAGTGAACTAAACTTAATGCATACATCTTTTTTGTAATAAAAATATCCATGCTGGTAATGAATATAATGATTGAATAAATATTTTGGGCTTATCTTACTTCAGGTATGCTGTATAGAACAATGTAATATTTTAAGACATTAAAAAATCATTTAGTAGTTATCTGAGTCTGTTAGTCTGTAAATGAAAGGGGATAACTAACCCATAGCTTCTTGCAGAAATGAGATTGCTTATGAGAGAAAGAAAAGAAATCTTATATAGTCGAATGAATGAAATCGGAATTCCAGAAATGGGATGTACCTGTAATGCTGAACTGAATAGTACATCCTTAACTTTACTTGAAAAGAAAATAACACCAACCTCCTTGATACTGTGTAAGACATTCGAGCCAGACACTGAAACATAGACTTCGATCTGACTGATGATGTAAAGAGGTTCATCTTGAGAAACGTATGGAAAGTAGGCTAGGTTGTCGGCCATGAACAGCAGCAAACCTAAGTCAGTTTTCTATAACAGAAAAATATACACCTAAGATATTACAATTTAATTCTGATTAGCATATTTCAAATCACTTACCACCGTATCATCAAATAACTTTAGCAAACCCAACATGAGCGACCGCCTGTGTTTTCTGTCTCCACGTATCAGCGTGTAAATCATGGAACAACATGCCTAAACAAACCACGAAATCAATGTAAAAGAGGACTTCTGTGCATATAGTATTGAAACATTAGATAGAACACCTTTATATACCTATCTCATAATCAGTAATGTAGCTTTGAGGAGGGAATAGGCAAATGCTGATATCAGCATGCCTTCAGAGGCATCAATAGAAATCTTAATTCAGCATTTATTGTTGATATATTTTCCAAATAAGAATCATCAGATTGGTTACTAAAGTCCAAATTATAAAAATTTGATCAACATGTACTTTGAATAGGTCTGAACTATTTTTTTAAAACGATTTCTCACTACGAAAAGTAACTTTAGAGGCGAAACATTTGCCTTCTGATAACCTAATGGCGATTTAAGACAAAAATAAGAACATGTACTCAACTTATGTTAAATAGAATGATTTCATATAACTATACACAAACCTTATTGACAGAAGAATTTTCCTCGGCCCCTCTCACAGATCTGCAGCCCCGTGTGATGAAATCCCTAGACGTAGTCGAATTCTGGAACCTGTATGCCATCTTAATTCCTTGGAGGTCTGTTGACTGAATAAAGCCAGAATATTTCTTGTTGATCTCGGAAAGCTGCAAATGAGACAAGAGTTTTTCAAACATGCTAACAACACAGGTATTATAAATATAATTCTATTTCAAACCATGCCAGTAATAAAAGTATAAAGAACAATGTCTTATTTGGTCAGAAACAATTGCTTGCTTGAAATGAGTTGAATGATGAAAATAGTTTCTAAATTTTCAAATATTTTGTTGCCAACTATTTCGATATAATAGGGATACCATTACTGCTTGGAGTAAAGAACATTTGTGTTAGTATGTTTAATATTCACAACTCTATTACCAAAAGTTCTGATTTGCTGCTGATCAAAGGGTCAGGATCGGTGGACATGGCTATGACAAATGGCACGCACTGCTGGGGCTGGACCAGTCCCTGTTGCATGGTAAGGTAGATGGTAACCAAAGAGTCACGCCTGACTTGCAGATGAGGATGGAAAAAGCATTCCATTACCTGGTAAGAGTGAAATGATATCAGTTATCGTTGAAGACAATATTCCAAGTGCTAACAAAACTTCCAGCATGTCTGTTTGGGTTCAAAGGGTATTTATGAGTGATTATGATCTCTTTCAATCATGATTTGTTTTACTGAATCACCCTGATACAACATGGTCAAGTTTCCGCGTTCTCAAAATCGCATTGTATCTGGGTTCACGAAAACACAGATTTTATTAAGTTCCTTTCACGTCCAAGATAAAAATAAAATGTTACTTGAGAAAGGTAGACTTGCATCACGGATGAAGCCATGCCACTGGAAACATCATAGGTTTCCTTGATGTCCTCTTCAGCCTCGCTTTGCAAAAGCTTTTGCTCAGCTAACTTCCGTGCATGGAGACCCATTGTCGACAAGTCTTCCTTCTTCCTGTGGCTGGAGGCTTTGCTAGCCTCCTGCATCCGAATATCTTCTTCCTGCAGGTAAGTCTGGAGATTCTTTAGCACCTGTACATGATATAAATACATCAAATATAACTTTTAGGAAATGATCGTGTGATTAAATGTGCTGCCTTGAATACAAATTCAGAACGAATTTTACTTGACACTTAAGGACATGTGACTTTTCTTCCGGATTTAACAGTTTCTTGTAGCAATCTTTCGTGTCATTCCGAAACATCATGTTAGGGTCTTGGATCATGAGGAGACCGAGGCTGCCGATGGCATAGAGCCTTAGTTGCTCCTGCATATTGGCAGAAATGAAGTAGTAGATGCATTCGTACACCTTGTCTTTAATGCAGACCTGAAAAGGCAAATGAGCAACTTCAATACAATATTCTTAGTGTCATACTGAAGCTATATAGCCTCAGCTTCGAGATACTAAAATGCATTTGAAGAATGCTGGTATATGTCAAGTCCAATAGATCCTGTTATTATAAATTCTGCCTACTCCGCTTTACCTGAGATTTTCCCTTCATGAGCTCATCGTCAAAGTCAAAAGTCTTCATGAAATGTCCTGTAATGAAAAGGGTCCTTAGCAGCTGAGAGAACTTGCCCTGGAAATCTCTGCAGAAGCCTGATTTCTGGTGGATTTTTCTCATTGATGACAGAAAAGCTAAAATGGATAGGTGAAATATTAAAACTTACAAACATTAGAACATAGCACAGCATTATCTGTTAAAAAGCAAAACCTACAGCAAAGTTTCTGGAAGCAGTCCCACACCAGGCGATAATTGCGTGTAACATGTCTTGTTACCGATCCTAAACAGGAGATGGCTGACTGCACAACCAGGAAGCGCTCTTTCAATATCAGTTTCATTATATCTTCTTCTAGAGATGCCAAGAATGCTTCACCGGGATGCTCAACAAGGGGAACAGAAAGTTCTAAAACTTTGCAGACACTCTGTAATGTATGAAGTTCATCCGCACTCTGCAAAAATAATGTGCAACATTTTATAATACAGTAATTACTAAGCATATGAGATGTACTTTCTACATATAGTTTTATCAAGTTTTAATACTTCACATTTCGTAGCTAAATACGGCTGCATTGTCATCACATGATACACAAGCAACTTTGGCCTGATCTTTGCAAACAATACCAGAGTACGCATTGTGGCTGCAATCATTTCGCTAGGTTTTCTTCCTTTAAGAGCACTGGGTCTGAAACAGTTACGAGATAGAAATAGCAGATGAAAAATTATTAACAGCACAAGCCAGTTGCAGCAACTACTAGTAATTAAGTAGGAAAGCTTTCGCAAACTCTTTGTAAATAGTCAAATACAATTATATTATAAAATAGTATACCAGATAACACACAGCATAAGAGCACAATTCACAAAATACTTACATTGTCTGTGATTTACCGTCATCAATTTGACCAGCATGTTTACTGTCGAGAGTCTCATCATCTGTAGCAGACAACAATAATTACTTTTACTAACAAGGATGTACTATACAGAATAGCACAGTACGTGAAAGATAGTTCCTTGTACTCATATGACTTACTGTTAATACTCGCTTTCATCTCTTGATCATCATCTCCCACATTTTCTATATCTCTTTCAACTCGTTCTTGTTCAGATCTTTGCTCAGATGAGCGATCCTTTGCCTGATTTTCTTGTTCAATCTGAATCAGGTGATCTACGAGGCAATTGACAACTTGTTGGCAGGCGAGTTCCACATTTTCATTAACCTCTTCCGTGTCGATAAGCTAAGAAAATAAGTCAGCTGTTGTTAAGGGTATATCAACATCACGGGTAGAAAACCAAACAAGAAGAATGACAAAATTGGCTATGGTTTGGCACACTTACATTGACCATCATTTGTTCGATCCACTCATATCCAATGTCCTTGTTGGCGGCAACCACATCAGCTATGGACAAAGCTTTCAACCTCATGGACCAAGCATCCTTGGATTTGAGCGGAGTGAACCACATTCTTAAGAAAACCTCATGAACTAGTTTCTGAACAAAAAAACAGGAATTTCACTACTAAAATTCAATAAAAAAAGCTTTGATGTTGACAGACGTTAAAATTCATTACACCATATATAAAAATAAGTGCAACGGTTTTCCTGTCTGTCTGTCTTCTAAGATATAACCTTACTTGTGCAAAGTCATTTCACTCTGCTAGTAATTAAATATAAGCATCTTAGTAAAGTTTGAGCTTCATCACATCAATCAATAACTGCTTCAAATACCAATTTCTGTTGGTACCATGTGGAAAATTATTACTAAACATACTTTGATCCCCTCTTCATCATTAACACGACGAATCATCTTCACACATGCATCAGTCAACTGAGGGAGGTCTGGATGCTCGTGACAAAGATCCCTGAGGATTTTGATGACTCTTTTTCTTACACTTACACCAGTGTCCTGAAATTAAAAAAAAAAATATATATTTTTGTCCATGCAATATCATAAATATGATTACTGTGTGAATGACAGTAGTTATAGTGAAATATGTAATCCATTATCAATAAAATACACACCAATGGTGCCACCAACAGCAGTTGAAAGACAAAATACTATGTGAAACTAATGTTGACTATTCTCAACATTTTTATGCCGTTAATATATCTCTTAATGAACAACAATAGCACAGAGCTTGTTTGAATAATTTGAGTAGTATGGCAAATTACCAATATCCGTGCTGTAAGCATTTTATAATACTGAGGCAAAAGGTCCGGCTTGAGCAAGATAAACTTCCCAACCAAGTCAATTGCAGCTTCTCGAACGCTTGTGGATGCATCAACGAAGCTCCGTTGCACTCCACGCCAAATGTCCTTCTAATAATTCCAGAAGAAACAATAAAATAACTGACTATAGAATTCAGTCCAAGAAAAGTGATGCGAAAAAATAATAATGAATACATTAATAATAAGACAAATGGGTATGAAAGAATAAATGTCAGAAGGATTTTATCACATGGGAATTTCAATACTATGGGTACATTCATAACGTTTCGAATCAACATACAATTGGATAAACTTTGCTTCTAATTAGGAGAATGAATGGGATTATACATATAATCATTTCGTCCAGGCATAATATAGCTAGCTGAAATATGTAATGGGGAACTACATCTTTATGCCTATACCCAAATGAACTTTGTATATGGGCCATGACCAGACTGAAACATTGTCGACTATTTACAGCTCAAATTGAGTTATATAATATCAGTCTTAACCGTTTTCATCCTAATAAATAAAACCTAAGTATAACAGTGACTATTGTAAATATTTCTCCATTGATTTACAGCATACTCACACGAGCAAGAATAGATGGGTCGACCGCTACAACTTCCGCCAGGCATTTGATGGCTCTTGTACGTACTGCTACTGAAGATTCTTCTCTAATCAGAAGTATGTGTGTTAGGTAAGTGTCAAATGAGTGGGAGAATGGTCGGGTCGAAGCAAGATATCTTGTAATCAGAGAGACGTTCTCGTATGACAACTGGCCGTATTCATTTTGTCTCCTGCGCATAAACATAAAACTTTATTTAAAAAAGTTCTTAATCTTTTTTAAGTCCCAGAATCCTTTGAGAATCTGGTGGAAGCTTTGCACTCCCCTTCCTAGAAAAATCGCATGCAAGCACATAAACAGCATTTTACATACAATGAATTTACTTTATTAAATTTAATTTAACTGAGAAAAAATATAATCGTGACCAAAAGTTCATTTTAATAAGGAGGTTGTTGTTGTTTGTCTAGAATAAGAGAGAAGTCTTATTTTGAATGTGTATACAAAAATGATGGAATACTGGATCTGCCTACTATAAGATAGTTTCCTCATATTTACTTTTTTAATGGCGTAGATGGCAGAGGAACACTGATGGCATTGCTCCCCACACCAGCGACAGTGCCATCCACGCCCTGTCCTCTAAACTTATCGCCTTCAGTGGCAGCAGCTGCACTTGCTAGTTTCAGGATGTCTGATTTTCTCTTTTCGCAAATTTCTTGCAATGAAATCTGCCTCTCCATCTTGTCTATCTCTTCATCATCATTGTCCTTGAAACACATATAAGTGAGTTCAAAATCTAATATTATTTATTACAGAAATCAAACTTCTCACGGAATTTGAATTTTTCTTTGAATTTTTCTTTCTGCGATCTGACGAATCCTTGCCAATGTCCCGAAGCCATTGGCCCAAGTAAAAATTGTGAGTGAACTGGGAAAATGTTCAGTATTTTAACGAAAAAAGTATGACAGGAACAATAGTGAAGGTAATATGCCCTAAAACTTACCATAAGTGCCGGATCTGCTTCTGCATGGCTTTTAACATAACTCAGTAGAACTCTGTGGAGTTTGTTCTCAATTATGTGCTCCTGAAAGGAGAGATATAACAACTCAAAGTATAGTGTAAAGTGTAAAGTGATTTTGGACAAGTATTAAATTTACATACCATTTACAAGTAGCAATTCTACAGTGGATCAATGTATTTCCCAAACTATACAAAGCAAGGACTTGGAAATGAAAAACTCTGCTTTCTATATTCTTAACAAACATGCTCTTTCTATTTTTTATCACAGGTTAAGAGATACATACTTTCTCTCTTACTTAATGTCCATTTCTACCAATGCCAATGACTGTGCTATGCTACGCTTTTTCTTGAAGATAACCAGTACCATATATACCAAAGAATGATGTGAATTTTAGTATATTAAATAAATCAGAAACCCCCAGCTCACCTCTGTTTCTAATTTCTTCTCTTCTTTGAGCTCGTCCCCACTTGCTTTCTCGATTTCCTGAATGATCTGCTTGATGACGGATTTGTCAAGCTGACTCGACACGGCGTCCCGGCGGAGTTTGGCTGCGATTACCCCAAGGTAGTCGATGGAGGCGACACGTAGAGAACTTTCTGTGTGCCTGTTGGAAAAGGTGTGGACCTGAAGGCAAAAAATATACCATATGTAATGGTTATAATGGTTTTTCAGCATATAACGATACCTGAAGTTCAAACTATTGAACAAAATATTAAAACAAACAAAAAAAGTAATATTTTCCAAGCACAATAAAATACCATAATAAAGAAAGGCATACCAACAATCGTCCCAGTATGCTAAGCATCATTTCAGAGGCAGGCCATTCCGGTTTATTGACCGTAGCCAAAAGATCATGAATGAAATTCTCAAACAAGGGTCGGTAGTCGATCTCTTCTGATTTGTTCGCGCATCTGAATACGTAAGGGTAGATATCTTATCAAATTATAAGTCAAGGCTTCATGTATATTTCAAGGCTGATAAAGGATATTTCATAGTTATTTCATTATATGGTGTACCAGCTGCAGCAAGTAGGTTTTAGATGTTTATTAGTAAGCAGTGTTGGACCTTAAACTTTAGAATCAATAATCATTATCCATAGCAATCAAAGGAACTTGTGAACACTACTAGGCCCACTTATACCTTGGTCAGCCAAAGACTAAGTGAATCAATGAATGATATTATAAATGAGCATAGGTCAAATGCAAATAGAAATAAATTACGCACTTCTTTAAAAATGTTGATAGAAAGTTTTGACCCATCCGCATTGCACGATCATAGCTGCTAACCACTTCAAGTTCGTCAACCTGAGAGAAGAGTGATGAAAATGATAGAAAAGAGTTATTGCTTGGCTCAAGTGTAGTAAATATATTCATCTTTGGCTCAAAAGTTGAACCTGTAACGTAGATTTAGACATGTCTCCGTTCTGAATGTTTTCACGGTCGTGTTTGGGAGATTCAAGAGGTATAACCACAATTGAATGGATCATTTGTAACACCAAGGCAGAAACCATTTGAATGTAAGGCATGACAACCGCATTCGACTGGCCCTCGTCGTCTGAGTCCTCGTCCACATAGTTCAATCTAAAGTATATATGTGGTACTGCTTATACATAATCAGTCAATGAATTTACTTGCATGATAGGTCTGTGATACTAATTTATGAAGGACTAGAAATACAAAACATCTGTTCTGTCATATAAAACTTTGAAGCTGAGGCAGCACTAGTTGCTATAAACCTAACCTAAAAAATAAACTGAAGGGGTGACATTACACATTACCTGAAATTCCTTAAATTCCTTTTACTTGTTGGCAGTCTCGCGAGTGACTGCAATATGTCATCTAAAATCAACATTCTGTGGCGGTCGTACCGAGCAAATACTGCTGTTATCATCCTGATGGAGGCAAGCTGAAGCTCCCGGACATTCTCGACAAAAAACGGAGGTGTGGCAACATTGGAAACCTGTTGCAGAAGAAATCATATTGACACCTGCTTATAAGGATATGACCTATCCTTAGAACATTCTCCTATTATTAAAATAACCATACCAATAACACTATAGTGTCAGTGAGAGGCTGTATTTCGAGAAGTTCAACCCAAAGCGTCATGAGCGAAATCATTTTGTTATAGAGCAAAAAAATGGCACGACTTTTTGTCCCTTTGAAATGGGCTCGTTTCTGCTTGCTGGATGCAGAGTATAATTCTGAACCAAAGAGATCTATATTAAAGTTTGAACAAAGGGTATAATTTGAAAAAAAACTCTAACCTTTTCCCTTCTTTTTACAAGGGACCTTGTAAACCGGATCATATTCGGGGTAGATCGTGTTTTCTAACTGAAAACGCAACAACTGCAGCGATCTTTCTATAACATCTTCAATGAAGACGGCTTTGGGCATGCTGGGTGATGTCATAATGTTTAATGCAACGAGTGCCGAGTTTGTGGCGGCGTACACTCTCTCGAGCGCCTTCTCTCTCTGCCATTTCTGTTCCTCTGGCGTTATGTCGGTCTAAAAAATCTCCAATGTCACAAGCTTTCACAACTAATCATTTCTTAAAATTTATTTGGTAATTTGTAGATAAAGCACTCACATTCACAGCCAGCGGCTTTAATTTCACTGCTGCTCGGATGTTGGGTTCCATAACGTTCAGCAATCGCACAAGGGATTGCCTTGGAAGCTGAATGAATAAATGGTGGATTAATAAAGTGAGGGAACTGAAGTTAAATAAAAGCAATGGTACAACAGGTGATGATCATAATGCTTATGCGAGCAGAAACGGTCTATGGGTTGAATTATGAACTGTAATGTAAGACTGTGAAGTAAACCTGACTTAGCATTCCCATAGTTTTTAGCTTTGAGGATTCTCGGTCAAGCTCAGCCAGCCTAGATGCTGGGATGAGAAGACACTGGGGTACTTCTTGATCGTCTACTGGCTCGAGCATCGAAGCATCCACTTTGTCAATGTCTTCGAAGATGAGCTCCATTATGCTTGTGAAACGACCGAGAGATCCAGAACCAGTATAACCTGGAGGAATGAATCATGTAAAACAAGAGTGAAATATATACATCGAACATGCCAGCATTAACTAGAAAGCTACTTGAATTTTTTAAAGTTACCATATTTACTTTATAAGCGGCCATTCCTTTACTTAACTTTACTAAAGTCAGAAAGACAGCTCACCCTGCTCCATCATCTTCATCTCAGCCATTCTCCTCCTTTCCCTTTTCCTCTTGGAGTCCTTATGTGAGATCTTTCGCACAGGAGAAGATGCAACGTCTCCTTTCTCATCATCGCTGTGTATAAGAGAACTTTGAAGGGAGTTGTCATGGTCAGATCTTTTCCTTTTCTTGCCTAAAAATAATGAACTGTAATCCAGTTCGTCCTCTCTGATTACCATGACAACAGCCTACCCCCATGAGAAGACGATTCTTTTTTCTGTCTTTTTAATTTGATACGATCGGCCATACACTGATAGGCATTGAATTGATCATTGGTGGAGAAATCTGATGTGCTCGTTAAAAACTGTTGGATGAAATATAGGAAGTGAGAAAGGTAGAACGGTGAAAATTTGGTTTAATTTGCTTGTCATAATTCAAGATTCAAAGCAATGAGAAATTATATAAAATAGTTCTACAAAAAAGTAGGAAACTCACTAGAATACAAAAAAAGATTCTCTCCATATAAGATCGTGTGAAATTAATTAGTGTAGGTTAGGGTGGCGTATTATTCTTTTTACTATATTACTATAATTAAGATGCCCATTACAAACATTCAATACCTGAGTCTCATGAGTATTTCCTTGGGAAATCTTTCTTTCCCTGCGACCTTGATTAGGGTCAATTTGAAAAGGTTTTGGAGGTGGTTTTCTCTCTCGAAATTTGCGTCCTGAAAGTATTGTTTTACACTAGCACATAAAATATGCTTTGGAAATGCTAAGTTACAATACAAAGGTTTTTAGAAAATATTTATAAGAACCTGTGTTTTCCAATGGATCTATGACAATGGCCTTATACAATTTTCCATTCTGCGGCCACTTGGCAACAACTTCAGTTCCCGTCTTGAGTTCACCAAATCCGGACACTTCTGAGTCATCAGGATACATGACGTCTGACAGCTTGTGAATGTCTGCTTCCTCTTGGTCAGCGATGAATTTGACACGAACGTACTTAATATCTGTGAAGATAGTCCATTTTATTTCATGGTATCATTTCTATGGTACAGCAACAAAGAACTTTTACTAACTTACAATCTGCCTAAGTCTGATTTCCTTTCTGAATTCCATATATCTATACTACAAAATAACTGGCTAGTTAAATACAGGTATCTAGAAAGAAATCAAAATACTGTTATATTCCACTCATGTCTAATATATATTTTTTTTTATCCCAATAAGGAAGGAACCCTAAAAAAGCTCATCTATACTGCTTCACTACATGACACTACCAAGTTAAACTATGGCTGCAGTCCAGTACTTTCATCCTTTCAAGCGCGACCTTTTTTTACCAACAATCTTTCCCTAATTTTCCATGTTCTGGCAAGCTGTAAATTTCCTTGAAGTTGTGTTTATACTCTGTCGAAGGGCAACTTTGCTGACCTGCCAAAAACTGAACTAAGAATGACAAGTACGACCTTTTAGCTGCTATTCATCTGTCCGACAAAATTAAAGCAATGTTAAGATTATAACTGCAGATACTGATTGAAGGACATTGCAACAGGGATATAGGAATTCAAGGACGGAGGAATAAACATATGCAACTTACTTTTCTTCTTGGACTTTGATGATGAAGTTTTATTTGCTTTCCCTGTGGCACCTTTAATCTGTACAATACAAAACAGGGTATTAGCAATCAGATAAAGACAGAGTTATTTGACCAAAAACAACCTGGTTGTTTCCGGGTGAAGGAGTGAGTGACTGATGAGTTGCGCTTTGCATGCAAGATACCTGATTAATAGCCGATGGGTTTGGCATTTGGTTTTGACTTGGAGAGACATATGGAGGCGGTGGTGGCATCGATACCCGGTAACCCATGTTACTTTGTCCATGACCATAGCCTGGATGACCCTGTCCCTGAAATCCATCAGGATATTGTGGTGGATGGCCTATGTGAGAATGCTTTGATTTAACGAAGGAAGGCGGGCGAGCGGTGGGTGAATTCATCCGATGGGGATTAGGTTCTACAGAATTTTGAATGTGGCTAACTCCTGGCGACAATAAACTGTTATAGCCAGGAATGCTTTGATGCATGTGCTGTATGTGTATGTTCGGTGTATGATATGGCTGTGGAACCAGTCTTTCACTGTCAAAGTTTGTCCCTTGATGGTGATGAGGAACGTTAGGACTGTGGGCAGACTGTCTCATCATGCCATGTGGCGAGAGGAGATTGTTTCCAGTAATTGTATTTGCGTTGTGATCTTGAACCTGAAATGCAGTACCTAATAAATGTGCTGCTGCTTTTAAAGAATGGCCTTTTTTATATGCTGGTTTTATTTTTGTGCTCCTATATATTAGAATATGTACGTCAGCCAAAATAATTGACTGGACCTAAAGAATCCCAAACCCAGTAAAATCCCAGGTCATAGGCAGATCAAAATTCTTGCTTTATGCATTCGTTATGGTAATGCTCATCACCTCAGACATATATCTCATAAATAAACCGTGGACTCTAGCAGGATTGGATTAAGGTCCCCTGATTGCTACAGTTCAGTTCCTCATGCTTATCTAGCATGCACCTAAATTCATGTGTTCAATGTGATTTCAACAACTTCGATGACCGATAGCTTACCCTAAATAAGGTCATCAACAACCGGAGAGCAGAATGCAGTTTTAATTAAAGGAAACTAAAGTTATTTGCAAATATTTGTAGGGCCTCTGTGACACAGAGCCTCATCGGTATCTTAACCATATTTAAGTTAACAGAAAGTAGATTCCAGTTAAAAGGTGAACAACGCATCTTACCGATTTATTCCCTTGACTAGAAATCTCTGACACCTCGAATGCTTTGGAAGCGGTGACTTTATCGCCACCTTCAGATTTTACTCTCGATATTTTCAATTTTAAGGGAGCGTTAGTCACGTTCACCGCTTCAGTCGCATCGTTGATGATACCGTATTGAACACCACCGTCGATGCCTGTCTGGTTCCCGGTTGAAGAGGAACTGTTCACTGCCGTTGAGGCAGAAGAACTTTCCTTCTCCTTGGTGGATTTCTTTTTCCTTCTGAAATTAAAACAAGAATTAACTGTAATCGTTATGGCTTCCTTCAATTTAGCTATTATGATTTATTACCTAATTTTCAAACAAATTTTCGGATTTTCTTCTTGAGATGACTGGACAGAATTTTCCACAGTGAAGACACCATCGTTCTAGTGAAAGTAATATTGTCAATGGAAGACATCTTACCAGAATTTTTATAACCATAACAAAAGTTACAACATAAAAAAGCAACCATAACATACCGATGATACAGGTGCACCCGACTGGTCAGCCAAGGTAGAATGTGCGACTTGAACATTGTTAGTTTTTCTTGAACCTGTAACTGGAGTAACCAAGATTACATATACAAGCATCTATACAGAAGATCGAGATACCTAAGTTTTAAAAAATCACGAAAAAAAACCTGGTTTAGTCTGTGTTGATGATATTTCCGATGCTGATTCTCTTGGACTTGCTTGATACATTGGTAAACCGGTGAAACTGAAACATGGTGGATAGAAGGCAATGATACCATATATATATATATACCTCAGTTGGGAAGAAATATGGCAACAATATTGTATAGTTCCATTGGTAACACATTATTTAGTAAATGACAAGACCGGCACATATTTATTGACATTTATGAGATAGGTAGAAATAAATTTATAAATAAAATTTTACATATGTAAAAAAAGAATACATGATTTATTTCGGAACATATCAAACCAATCTAAATGCTACGAACCGTCACACTTACGAACATCAATAAAAAAGTAACATAATTTCTTTGGCTTACTTTACAGCAGGACTCTGTGGTGTTGCTGCCTGCGCTGGGCTGCTGTGTTTAATATTGCTGCTAACATTGCTTGAAGTAATCTAGGATAGAGCAAGTCTCATGTAAAAAATAAGTCAAATCCAAACACATTAGAAGAACTGATTGCAAAGCTATGGAACGTGCCAGTGCTACTATGATAAGCGTATTTTTCAAGGTTCGGATTAGGGTTGCGGTTGTAATTTAAATATAAAAGAACAAAGATTTATGCAAAGAAGACATTTTATCTCGAACCCTAACCCTGACCCCAACTCGAACCCCCGAAAATGCAGCACACCACATACTATAGGAGCATCGACATTTCTAAAAAGAAATTGAAAATGAACAATCTCACTCTGGATTTGTAAAACACATCGGGTTGCTTGGACAGAACAGCTTGCAGGAGGGGGGGTACATTCAACCCATCTAGTCTGTCAGTATCCCCAGCAGGATTCTTAAGAACGCTGAGAAAGCAATAGGTAAGAGAAGGTTAGCATGTGAAACACATTTAATCCTTGGAAATTGAAAATGTTGATTTTTTAAAGAAAGCTAACATGTCATCTGTATTAGTTAACGAGAGAGCTTCTACCACACGAGAAACAGTGTCTAAGCCAGTGTTGGATGCTATTTTCTTAATGCTCGGCATGTGAGTCGCAGCGTACGCGAAAAGCGAGTACTCCAAGGCATCTGGGTGAGGTCCAGGTAGCGGCAGCTCATTGAGTACTGTGGGAAAATACATTATCAAGTTAAGAGCTCAAAACCAGCAATGGTCAGTATTCTGCAGATAATTCTTCAACAACAAGTAATTACAATCTGTGAGACTTGTGATCCCAGCCAGACTAGTGAGCGGTATCTTTGGCATTTCAAAGTTCTGGTTTAGGTTACTGGAATTCATATCAGTTTGTTAGATCTCCTTCTCTTTGGTTATCCGTGGAATACTTCACTAAGTTATGTAGCTACATGTTATTCTGAATGAAATAAATGGATCTGGTCAAATAGAAAGACTGTAATGCGTTAAGACAAGGGGTACATGCTTAATAACATCTTAAAAAAAAGTACTGTCATCTCTTTCTTCAAGCTTATTATTATACTAGCGTTGAAATAATATGCTGGAATGGTGGTGGTGAAACTAAACCTGTACTCTGTAACTGTAAGGTCTGCAATCTACAAGACGTTCAACTCATTTTCAAACATTAATTAACCCTTGAATAACCTAATTTGAGTACTACGTAAACATATATGCAGACAATTCCTTAATCATACACTATACAACGAAGGGATGGGAAATAACGCTACATAGCGTAAGAATGCGTGAGATGAACATTTCATTTCTTAAAATATTAAATCATTTGTTTTGATCTTTGCTTTTATCGTTAAATGTGACTACTGAACTCGAGGAAGCAATACCTATCGATCACCATCTCCCTATTATCATGATATGACGTCATAATTCATCCGCCGCCATTATGAAGCTGCATTATATCTATTTTATTGAAAATCACGCACAGTATACCGGTAACTAAGAAAACAAGCATCTAATATCTTGAAGCTCCTTCAAATTAGCTCAAATTTTTAACAAAACCGGAATTCCCAAACTAATTGTTTTTACAATGAGGTGAACAGGACATTCTGCGACTACTCAAGATTACGCCCTTAGTGGTAATAATTTACGAACTAATTCAACCCAACAGTTAAAATACATAAAACTTGATATTTTCGAATAAGTATTTCTAAATTCGTATCTCTGTATAATTGCAGTTTATATCAATCAATAAGTAAGACACCAATTTTCAAACCATATTGAGTTTAAAGTTTACCCAATTCATAATAATATTTTAACCGGTTCAGTGGCGCCGAATCGGGGTCATTCCGCAGTAAATAATAACAACAGACGCCGGCTTAACTTGATCGTTTTGTGTAGCATGGTGGTCGGTGGTTGTTGTTTGAATGCTTCCAGGAAAATGGAGGAGATCGAAGACGATTTAATTTTAGAACAAGTGAAGAATAATTCGACGAATATCATAAGTTTCAACATTCGAAATGCTCTTGCGAAAGTACGAGGAGCTTCTCTCATCATCGGTCGGCATTCTCAATGCTGCTTGAGGTTGGACTCTGAAGAACTTCCGTGTTTTATCTCCAGGTAGTAATACATTGCCTCTGATTGTACAAGTACAAACTAGTAAGGGTTGGATTTAGATGCAGTTACATTGTTATACTATTTATAATTGGATTTGACACCATGCTCACTTGTAAACTTGATATTGTATATTCAGGCAACATGCAAAACTTCACCTTCAACCTGCAGGAGATCAGCTGGTCATCGAAGACTTGCAAAGTCGAAACGGAACATTCGTTAATAACATTATGATCAAGCCGAATGTTGGGACTCTGCTGTCACCAAATGACACAGTGACATTTGGCTGTGTATCGCCAGCAACCACGATAGAGCCTGGTATGGTTGTCATCCAAGAAAATGCACCGTTTGAGTAAGAAAATATTCCTGTACACTGAGGATATCAGAATTATTTACAGCTTGGTACTTTAGGTAATTGTATTCTCTTTTATGCAGGTTTATTTTCAAGAAGACTTCTTGCACTGTTAAAAAGACCACAGAATGTGTTAAAAGTGTAAGTTTACACTATAATCACCCCTAATTTATTGTCTTATGTCTATTTCTGTTTGTTTGCCTTCGAGCATTATCATTTTCTTGCATTGGCTTCCCTCAGTTAATTTTTCATACAACAATGTAAATCTATGCTGGTGTTAAAATTACTGTATGAACATCTATGATCCTGCATCATATCGGAGGTGTCAAATTATTTATTATTTATTTAGGGAGCTACAACATCACTTCCAGTTCCTAAGCAGTGTTCAATTTTGCACTCATCGAGCCCTGAATTGAAAAACTTATTTTGGGATGTGAATAAAAAAAATGGTGAGGCTGTTAATGGTGAAATTGTTACCTAAGTTACCTTGCCAGATTAAATAGACGATTATTATTATTCAGATGACATGACCAGGATGAGTCTTGATTCTGGGATAGTTTGCGACAATTCTATAATTTCAAGTCCTGATTCCAGCGCATTGCAGTCACCAAGTAATATCCCTGTGAAGGAGCTTAAAAAGAACATTTCTAAAATGATTTTAACACCAAAACTAAGGGCCAAGAGGAAATACATGGCTGATCAAACCCAAGGCTATGTAGCTGCTGCGAAGTTGTATAACGAAACCACTCAAATTATTTCCACAAATACTACTAAAGTAAAAGAACAACTTAGTTCCAAAATGCTGCGATCACCCGATGAAAAAGAAAATAATGCTACGATGACAGACAGTGGCAAATTTGAAAAAAAGTTTTATTGTTCTGATGTCCCTTGCGTCAGTGGTGAAAGAATTCCCAGTAATCATGTTGTAAAGTGAGTACTGCAATGTGTTCCTGCGTTAGATATGGATACATATGCTTTATATTCCTATTATTCCATATTCTGTACCATTAAGGATTTCCAACAAAAGAAGGAAAAAGAACTCTAGTTTAACTACAAAAAAGAAGGTTGCAGAATCAGGTATATTTTCCTGATCATTTTAATAGTATATATTGCAAAAATAAACCTTTGTCCTTCAACCCAGATGTTTGCTCTTCATTTGAATGCAAGTTACTAGAAGAAAGCAATCCTACCAACCTGATATCTTGGGTCCAATGTGATTCCTGTGATAAATGGTTCCACACCATTTGTGTCGGTTGCGATTATGACATGGTGAAATCTACTTTCCAGCAGTTTCGGTGTGGCCTCTGCTGAGATACAAATCTTATTCGTTATATTTTTTGGTGTTTTTATTATTCTTAATTTCTTTTTCGAATAAATCTTTTGCTGAGTTTTCATTCGTATGAGTTTTAAATTTCATTTCCCATCTTGCATAGAGAATGCCCAGTCTTTTCACATGGAATTATATGCTGGCAACACAGCTCTGTGAATGTCCATCTTCATTTACTATGTACTGCAGATACAGGCCTTCTCTCATAGGACCCCACCTCCCATAACACACCTAATAAAAAAACTTCATCAGGTTATACACTTTACATAGCTTCGGACAAACTCAAAATCATCCGACGTCAACCAAGCTAGGGGCACAACTTGTAGTTTTGCTAGAATACATGTCATACATAACAGCTATAAAACAAAAAATTTAATCGTAATAACGAATTTGTGTAACAACAATTGCAGAAAAAATGCTCAACTAACTAAAACTTTACCAAGAGTTTAATATATAAAATGTTTTTACAGATAACAGAAATAAACAAAACATACAAACCAGTGGTGGCCAGGTTATTTTTTCATACCCAAGGAATTATCTTAAAAAAGATGAACACAAAGACAGAACATACTGAAACAAATTAAGACCGGGTTTTGAAATAATAGTCAGTGAATCAAGTATGGTTTAACTGGCTCGTAGAGTGACAGGTAGAAATCTTATTTCTTGATACTAATATTTTTGATCTACCGGGGTGTAATAATATGCTGTGTGCTGTACAACCAAAATATATACATATTTGTATGGAACATAACTATCCTGAAAAATAAATACACAGTTATATGAATTCTCCGCTTTACAAATTGTGTTGTTCTAATTCTGCAATAGACTATAAATATATGAAAATGGTTACTGGTCAATTTGTTCATTGCGGGTAAGTTTGTTATGGTGTTATTCTGTGAAATAGGACAACAGAAATAAATTGATCCCTAAAATTATAAAATATATAGCACCATTATAGCAAAGATTACTAATCAGATTATAAGAAGTGTAAGATAAATATGACTATTTATACCGAATCAAAACAACTGCATTTGTACTACTTCTTGTTGATAACTTCTTGTTTTAGACGTTGCGCCACCGTCCTCCGGGAATCCATTTTCTTTCTTTTTTCTGGATCCTCAGAATTCTTCAGAGCTGCTTGTTTGACATCTTCGAAATATAAAGGTGGCTACTGAGATAGTCTGATGGACAATACAGATACTCAGTAAACAAACTCCCCACATAATGACCCAGATCCGCTTCAATAACTTTGTAAAATATAAATATCTTTTGATATATTTTTCATGTCACCTTATGGGTCCATGGGAGTATGAAAAGTTACCAAGCATTAGATTTAAATAAATTAACTGAAGAACGAAATCCATAAACATCCAATGGAAACACTAGTGCGAGTAACCGTTACATGAGGTGGTTGTTAAGTGAGTACGTGTATTTTTCAATATATTTATTGCTATTATTAATTTTTAAAACTATAAAACTATAAAACTATAATTCAGTACCTTGCTTCTTCCCTTCATACTTTGATAGTTCTTTCTCTCTTTGATCTCTTTTGATCTTGAGGAGCTTTTCTCTCTGCTCTTGTAAATACGACCTTCGTTTTTCCATCTCCTTGGGATCGATTGCACCTTGTTTCTGAACATACTGCAGCATAAACACTTCCAAACATGAGACAATGTGTAAAGGCACAACTCGAGGACTTAGTAAAGAAATGTATAATCGTTTACAGTATTCAATATTCTTATATATTTCTATCAATATATCTCTCACAAAATTTTACAGTAAGTTACCTTGTTTACCAGCCAAAGGTTGAAGTATTATAATACAAAGGAGTTGTATAACAACAGTAATTTAAAAAGTTGCTTTAAAGTCTGAAATCATTTAAAGTCAAAGGTGTCATATATTTTTCTCTACATATTCAGTACTTGCTAAAATACTTTAAATATCAGTAATGGCTCAATATATAGCCATACAGACTTGTTTACTGTTTGAGCTTAGCAGTGAAGGTTCCCTGTAACATGTAATCTCATTTGTTGCATTTTCCAGCCAAGCATTTGCAGCTTCTGAGCTGGAAATGTCCTAAAAAAACAACTTTGTCTTGAAAACCACCAAAAAAGGGAAACAACGTACCAAAACTTCATCCAACAACTGAGGCAAAATATAGAAAAGAATATAGAGTGTACATGTCATGTGAGAAAATATACAATTCACGAGAATATCTAACTTTTCTTTAGGAATCAATAAACCTTTTTACTTATAAAACGTTTTCTTATATGTGAACATAGCATGAGTTTCATGGTGAACTCAAAAGCAGATAATGATTATTCAAAACAGATAGCAATTTATCAGTATTCACTTTATTTAACATTGATAATGGTAAGGTATAAAATACTTATAGATAGCAAAAAGGATTGAGTCTAAAATTAACCAACCCTATTGTCAAGATGCAATCCAAGGTCTGGAATTTTTCGATCTTTTTCATGATTGTGGATTCTTGTATTTCCTAATGGTTCTGGACTTATTGTGTGTCCTTTCATAGCATCGCTGAGCCATTCGTTGGCAGCATCTGCATTTGATAAATCCTGTATGAGGGAATAAAAAAATTCTATAAGAGCTTTTAGTCTCCACCGGTGAGCTCTCTTCTCTGTTTTCTTACTCCTTATAAAATGTTAGAATAGAAAAACCAAGGATTTCAGTACAATGCCCTTTTTGCTACTAACAATGATCTCACACATTGTTTGTGAGTTTATTGAACTCAATTATCTGCAGATAATTGACCGAATATGACCACAATGAAGTAGATTTGGTCATGCTCAGGTATTGCAGTAAATTTCTAGATTTCAACAGGAATTACAGTAAGCAACTCACCAAACAAACATGGAGTAAATGGTTAAGAGAACTGTGCATATCTTGAGCTTGTTCACTCCGCAGAACAAATATAAATAACTGCTGGGAAAACAAACATTTCACCTTGTTATGGGATGATGAGTTTCTCCTCTTTATATCTTTGTTCAAATCATAGACTTCATCTTCTATGAATTCCGTTGGATCTATATGAGGATTATGAACTTGTATAAAAATTTTACTGCCTTTACAAAACCATAACGTCATTCAATATATTAGACATCTTAGTAGCTTAATAACTTGTTTCACTACACTGATATTCTATTTTACTTGATTTGGGCTCATGTTACAAGGGACTTAGGTCATGTGAGAAGGCTATAAAAGATTCGGAACCCCTGGTTCAGGGTGACTGCATTTTTCAGAATATATTAATATCTCTTCATGAATACTTTTGCCTGTTCTAATGAACTTAAGCTTTTTAAAAATGTATGCTGGAATATCACATTAATAATAGTTACTAATTAGGTACACAATTGACTGAACTGCCAAAGATACATACCGGGAAATGTAACACTGCTATTCTTCTGCTGTGTTACGATACCGGCAAGGATTTGTGGTTCTCGATGGTTTTCGAGGAATTCGTTCTTCTCATGAGTTGAAGGACTTGTTTGCAGTGATAGTTTAATGGCCTTGAGGGAAAAAAAACATTAAAGATTATCATAACATATACAATGAATGCTCGATTAAATCTGCCCAGACAAATTCCGTCAACTCCAATGAGTCGCACGTGGATTAGTGATATCTGAAACTCTAGCAGTTCAGACATGACCTGCTTCCTACGAGAAGCATGTTGGTAAATCTAGTATGCACCTAGTTCACGCAAACACCTCTGTCATTGAATATATAATACCTTTATTTAGCCATGATGATTGATATGGAAAATTCAATGGGTGCAAAATACAAAATGCTCAGATATCAGATATTAACCTCATCTAACATTCTCTTCTCTTCATAAGCAATTTGTTGAAACCTTTCCATTTCCATTTTAGAGAACTGTATTGCTTGCCTCAGATCATCTTCTTCCTTTTTACGAGCCATCTTTATTGAACTTGATTTCCTGGAAGGAAAGGAACCAGAGAAAGAAGTTATGACGGCACAAACTGCTAACTGGCAACTAAAAACTTTAGGCAAAAAAAATCATTTCTATGTGACAGGTCTGCAAAAAATCAAGATATACTACATGACATAGGATTTAAATAGGAACTGACATAGGCTGTGACATTTCAACCCCAAGCATATTCAGCTCATAATCAAAGTTAAGTTCTAATAAATCAATAAAGACACCTTGGGGTGGCAAACCTTGGACTGTGGCAGAGTATTATTGGAAAAGAAAACAAGGTTACTCAATAGATAATGAATGCTGGATAACTATAAATAAAGCGTTTCTTCTAAGGTACGGGTCCATAACAAATAAGAATGGCTGCATTTGCTCAACTCAATTTCAAGAGGTTCGAGTTTTGAGTGAATTGATAAAGGAAATAATCATATCTAATAAAGAAAGAATTCTATGTTTATTCTGATATTCCCTATAGAGATGAGTGTAACAACAACCTAGCAGGCAGAACAAGAAATTTTGAGAACAGAAATAAATAGGTGAATATATGTATTTGAACTTACTTTAATGACTCATTTAGCAATTCAACATCCAAATCATTTTCGTGCTCGTTCCATGTTTTTTCTATGAAAAACAACTCGTGAATGAATCCAAACACTGCAAAACTAACAGTAAACATACAGTTTCAATACACTACCTTTACTCTCTTGCTTCATCATGTTCAGTGCTTCCATTTCCACTTCTAGGTTCTTTTGCAGCATCAGTCTTTTGAACAAAATGAAATCATCTGCAGCCCAAATATACTCCATGCCCTGGTTAGTCAAATATTAAGATGAATTGATAGAGATTCAAGAGAAGGAGAATATGGGATTTTATACACTATATCTTTGATTTAGAGGCAAAAATTACAAATCTTTCTTTTTATTACATTAAGATACCTCAAACTGAGCAATTTTCCTTTTCTTTTTTGAGCACGCCTGGGAAAATTGAGTTTCTGTCAGTTCCAGCTGTATCATGTATTCAGACAGTAGGCCTTCGACCTGTTGAAATACATGAAATGAAAATATAAATAGATTAAAAACTTCTGTATGCTACTGCTGTATTAAGTCCTTATCAACAGAATTCACAGCCATACTATTGATGTAACTTAGGATCGTAGGATCCTATAAGAAAAGAGAATGTGATAACACGTATTATGGTAATTGAAGCCACTAAAACTAAGTCCTAAATAAATTGATTACAAATAGCCTCTCGAAAGATTTCCCGCTGACAAACTTAAATTTATGGATAAATTGACACTAAATTATACCCAACGATGCTGAAGCAGAAATGTTTATTTTAAAATTACGCTATTAGGCCAAGAAAATTGTTTTCCACATCGCCACGCGGGGATCTTCATGTCTTAGTGTTTAGAATGTGTTCTGAATGGACTCCAGAGCTGAGAAAAAATGTCCATATAATCACTATAATACCTATAATACAAAAAAAATTAGATCACCAAATTCTTATATTTCCCATGTAGCTCTGTGTACTCCAACATGTTTTCTTCAGAATTTATAAAAACTGTAAGAGATAAGATGGTTTTTTATAGGCTATCAAAGCCCTTTGAAAAGGTATGATTGATACAAATAAACCAAACCTCCACAGTGTTCTTCAACAAAATTCATCACCGGGACAACCCATGTTGGGCTTTCAATATACGCCACTATGCCTTCTAATATCCATGACGTGTCATCTTTCGAAGAATTTGATCCTTTTGGTGGTTTTTCTTTCTTCTTCAAAGATATTTCACTACTAGCCATAACGAGAAGGACTGAGTTGGCTATATATAAAGTGTTAAAGTGCTATCTGTCATAAAAACATGTAATTTACATGAGTAACAAGATTGTACAAGCAATAATATGATTTTACATCGTTCCTTGGTTACCATACCTGTAAATCATTCACAGTTACCAAACGCTACTATAAATTGCGCCTGTTTTCAAAATACTATTATGAAAAGTTTGGATAATCGATATCTCTCGTGTTAAATGTCAAATGTAAAAGGTTAATTGATTGTGAGTTTGATTGTATCTTACGTAAATTTTAGAAAACCGAAAGGCTCCCTGAGTTTTGTGTTATACGGTACAAGGTATAGCTTTAAAAAAACAGCTATATCAAAACTTTTTTGGTTACCCTCTCAAGTTCAAGGACGTTGTTTTAAGGTCAAGTGATACAAAATGTTTACTCTCTCTCTCCCCCCCCCCTCTCAGGATCCGAACCCGGGACACTTTACTTCACAAGAATATCCTTTACCCATTATGTACGCGTTTTAATACGTCATGATACGTTCTTCAAAATTCGTTTTGGTTGTGAGTCCCATGACAACTTTACAATTGACATCGACGGGAGTTCTGCATAATTATGTACAATTCTAGTTTCATATTTAACTGCAAACTCGGGGATTTGGTTGGGGGCTGAGGTTAAATACCTTCATATTCATCATAATATTTCTATGAATATTCAATTCCGCAATTATGCTCATATACCAAGGATAGCTTACAATGTAATGTAAGCCTTACATATCAAGGTAATGTAAGAATGTGTATGTCACCCTTTTATTGCAATCCTCACTATCATAGGATTGGGGTTGCCCACTTAGCAAGCCCAATGTCCATGACAAGAATTTGCGAAACTACATTTACACCCATAAGCGGAACATGGCATGACAATAAATGAAAGAATATGGGTTGTAGTTCCCCCTTCCTGGACCATATGAATCATATATTTTGTATTGCGAGATTATATTTGAAATAAAAATAGAGATCATGGTCACAAAACAGAGCGTCAGTCCGTCAACAAAGTCATTCGATATATGTAATGAGATGATAAGAAATGTATATTCTTGACTTCTCTCTATAGCTACACCCAAAGATTAAAGAAAGAATGTTGACTGCAGTCATCACCACTGTAGCTATATGGGCAGTAGCAAGCATTTGGTGAAACACAGCGTCCTCCATTTTGACAAGGCTTCTCACATATTGCTGAAAATACAATATAGTTAAACTAGAGTGGTTTTAATATTCATTCACAAAAAATGCACTTGTCAACTCAGAAAATCAGTCTGATGCAGAAAGTTTATATTAAGCATGTTAGACTTACGTATTTGACATCTAGCTCCCTTCCAGTGTGGCTTGCAGGAGCACAGAAAGGGACCCACACAGTAGCCTCCATGCAAACAAGATAGTTTGCATATTGGTTTATGACATCTTGATCCAGCCCATCCATAGTTGCAGGAGCACCTATCACCAGCTGTACATCTTCCATGATTCTTGCATTTGTTCTTACAGTAGGCTTTTTAAACAATAAATTTTACTTTATTGCGATGTACGTACATTGTAGACCTTTTTTTAAGTCATTCACAAATTCCAGATTTCTCAAGGAAGGTTTGCTTCTATTTTCGGATATCTTTAATTAACACTTGAAAGAAATAAGTATTTACCAACACATTCTGGTTTGCCTGTCCATTTCCCCATTGCTAGGCATTCCATAGTCATGGCAGATGCAGGAGCATATCCATTGGCACAGCGGAATTCTATTTTGTCTCCCGGATTGTAGTAAGAGTCAAATTCAGACTTGTCAATCATCTAATAGATATGTAGCTTCAACATTTAACTTGTAATCAATAAAAGCAATAGAAATTACGGTAATGATCTACCCACTGTCAACAGTTACTTCATTCAAATTTTTATCCATTGATAACTATATAGTCTCCTACAGCTTCCCAAGACACTTCAATATCACCTCATCCTACCAAACGAGTAGGTAAAAAGTTTCCAACTTCCAGTTGTGATTTTGAAACTTCTGCAACTCTGTTATCAATCTATCTATTGCTATTGTAGTTCAATAAAAAAGTTTTATTTTAGCTTATGTCTCTTCAGACGGGGAAGGTAAAATTAAAAACAACCCTTATAAAAAATCCAGCATGCCAATTAGAAAATAGCTTATTTTACCTTAATTTTCGTACTGTTGATAATGGGTGGGTCGCAATAAGTTGTTCCATAAAAAACGTTAAATTCTCCTGCATCATCATCGTAGTGCTCTTCTTCATTACAATGTGGTACATGAATCCAGTTACCATCCTCAGCACATAGGATTTCATCATCACCTGAAATAGTACTTCACTGACATTCTGAATCATGGAAATTAATATATTATTTCATTTCATATATATCTGTAATAATGGATATAATATGTCACATAACACTGTTTAGACCCCTTATTACACCGACTATGAGGCAATAAGCACAGGTCATTGTGGAATAGAAATTGCAGTTGGGAAATTGACTTTCTATAATTAACTACCAAATTAAAGAGAAAGTCTAATCGGATATACATACATAGAAGTCGTAATGCGCAAGTATTGAGTACGACAGCCAGCACCTTTAATTAATATTCCAGTCTATGTTACCTACTGAAACAGAGTTTCAGATATACGAACAAGCATCCTCCTTTATAATCGGGAGTGTATATAAAAAGGTGACATATGAAAGACAATATAACATTAGGATCACCAAAATGCTGTCGTGCTACAAAAGAAATTGCTATTTATGTCCATAAATTTGGTAACCTTTCACACTGAGTTCATATTAATTTCCGACTGATTAGGGCAGGGGTGCCCAATACGTCGATCGCATAGCAATGAAGGAAAAAAATCATCATAAAAAATAATTTCGATAATTCGCACGCACGACAGCCAGACAATGCGAGAGAACAAGTCGTGCGTAACGCGATGCAGAGAATTTCAATTTTTGTAGCAGGTAGATCATTTTGACTTGGCCATTTTATAAGTAGCTCGCATGCTGAAAAAGTGTGAGCACCCCTGGATTAGGGTAATGGCTTCCAAAAGGGCCTAAATGAAGTGTAGTTCAGTTTTTAGAAAGTCATTCCCCATATCTTCACCCCAAAGTTTACAGTACGGAAGCATAAACTACTTTATAAATGACAACTTGCAACTAAATGGGTCATCAGCAACATATAAAACCTGGAAAGACTTTCTCAACTTTCAGATAGAATGATTAGATTCCAGCTTTCAATAAAATAATTGAAATTAACCTTCCAATTCAAATCCATCTTCACAACTCACGAAGATTGAATCATCAAAAAAAAAAGGTCCGGAGGCTTCACTAAAGACCCCATTGTCCACTTCAGGCAAATCTTCACAAATGACTTTTTGACACGTTGGAACTTCACCAGAATAGGTGCTGTCACCTTGACACATTCTTAAAAAATATATTAATACACAATGTTACTAAAATTAGTGGCTAAACATATACTTTCTAGCTGTGGTTTTGTTCAGTTCGATAGTTGTTTCGAACATGACCACCTCTTTTCAACATTACATAACACCACACCTATAACGAGTTCTCACTTTACTGGTAGACGCTAGGAATGAATTGAGTCATGAAGTTACCTGTGAATTGCCATGTTTTATTGTTCCATATTATTGTGACACAATGAAACATGGCGGAAGTTTGTAATGCCTTAAACTTAGCATAAACCCACCTGAATTCATCTCCTCCAGTTAACTCGTATCCGGAGTCACAAACGATCTGCACATAGCTTTTGTAAGAATAAATGTCTCCTTTAATAGTTGCATGGTTTACTGATTGATGTAGTCCACATGAAACAGCTGTTTTTCAAAATAGGACAAGCAGAACAAAGAGGTGAAATTTTCAAACTAGTAAAAAATAATATGGCCGAACTAAAATAATTACAATTTCATAATGTACCTACCTACACAGCTCGGTGGAACTCCTGTCCATGAACCTCTTGCATTGCATGATCGCTGTGAGCTTTCTCTGGGTGTAATTTCGTATCCTTCATTGCACTTGTATGATACTCTGCTGCCAAATGTTGAACTGCAGCAGACAACAAGATAGAGATATACACTTGAGAAAAAGTACACAGAAATAATATTGTTTGATAGGGAAGTTTAATGTAGGCACTATGAAAAGACTAATATACTGCTGATATAATATAAAGAGGGGGAATTGGAATGAGTGACGGTTTCCCGCAGAAAAATATCATATTCGCCGATAAGTTTTACTGATAAGCATTTATTAAATAAAGCAGTGAGATGGCTGACCTCTTTCCCCCATCAATGGTGGTGCCTTGCAAAAAAATAGGTGGCCTTCCACATTCGACCGGCTTGCATAAAGGCGGGGAACCAGACCAAGACCCATCAGGGCGGCAGCGAAGTGTTGATATTCCCTACGAGCAGATAACAATTCAATATAGAGGTGTAATGAAATTTCTGCAGATGACAGTTGAGCATAACATTACCTTAAGAGTGTACCCTGGGAAGCATTTATATCTGATTGTAGAATCATACAACAGAGTCGCATTGTCATTATATTTTATAACCGCTTCATCAAGTACAAGGGTTCCAAACTCTGGCTCCTGTAGTTCTTCACATTCAACAGGTAAGCAGGAAACTTCTTCCATTTCTACTGACCATTTCCCATCAAACTGGCAATATCAATACATAGCAATACAGTGACTTTGACATTCCTCTACCTATTAAAGTTAACTTGCTGTTTATTGACTCACTTGACATGTAACCACAATTTCTTGGTCCTCCTTGATTTTATAGCCATCATCACAAGTGATCACTACCCTCTTACCATAGCTTACAGAGTAAGTAGACTTCATTGCTAAAAGAAAAGTTCAAAGACCTTGAATATGCTGCATACATTCATTATACTGTATCTATTTGATTAGTTGAAGACTTAGCGATAAACTTCAGTCATTTCTCTCACAATGCTCTATATCTGGAATGGCATCGCAAAGGACTTCTTCACATGTAACTGTATCATCACTGAAAGTTCCATCAGCCTGGCAGGAGATCACGTTCGCAAGATGGTTCAAAGTAAAACCAATTTCACACTGGTATTGCAGAGTACTTCCAAAAACATACACGAACTCTTGTTCTTAAAAACAAATGTAACAGCTAAAGTTCAAAATATTACCATGACAAAAAGTGTATATTTTTAGTGATTCTCAAACGGGAGGGGGAGGAAATTCAGTCAGCGAAGGAACTTCAACCTAAGAAAGAATTTAATCTGTACACTGTGTATATATATCAAATGGAATACCAATGTACACACACTATATGCGCGATCATGAATTAAGGTGGTTTACCTCAAAAGAAGGATAAGTTTTTATTTTAAACATACTAAAGTACCACAAGATTAAAGATTCATTACAAACAGAATTTCATCTAACCTAGAACAGGCATAGCATGCTCTACTTTGGGTGCCAGTCCACAAACCACAGGTTTACACAATGTACTGTTTGACTTCCATTGCCCGCCATCTGAGCATATGAACTGGGATTCATCAATGACTTGATACCTGGGAAATTGTATAACACACAATTTACAATACCACTACGATTTGGATGCTAGATTACATACTGAAATATACTACTTGATAATAAAAAATTTGGTACTGCTAGTTCCACTATAAGTGATAATATCAGCCTAGCCAAAAAATAAAATTTAAGAATCTATGTATCACTAATAAATACTATGCAGTATGAGTTTATACAGTAAATAACATTATACAATAAACTGACCAACAAACAACAATTGGGATGAAACAATTGCATGAGTGAGTGCAGTTAAAAATGTTTTTTCCTATTACTAAACTCTTACCCGTCCTCACAAAGCAGTGAAGCAACACCTCCAAATGCAACCTTATTTGAATCAGTGGTATCAGCGGATAGGATTCCATGTTCAATATCTATGGTCAGATCACATACTTCTATTTGACACATAGAATCTGGTTCTGTAAAGGCACCTGTGGAACTGCACTGTATTCGAAATATCTTGCTGCTGCCGGGCAAGGCAAATCCCCTATTGCATTCGTATTGAGCATATTGATTATATAGTAATGATGTCATCTCTGAAAAAAACAAGTGAAGTGACCTTTTAAATCTTTATTGAATAGAAAACTATATACTTAAGTATGAACTTATTCAGTGGATTTTAATGGTATGTTAAATACCAGAAAAAAAACCTGTAAGGTCCGCTGGTACACTAAATTCATACTTGCTGTTATTACATGATGTACCAGCAGTCTAGATCATTATTATTACGGTCATTGCAATTAACTAAGGTATGCTCGGTAATCAACAATACCTGAAACCAAATTAGCATTGCTCAGATTTGGAGGAAAACCACATCTTACTGGCTGGCAAGGTGACAATGATCCGCTCCATTTGCCAGTCGATAGGCAAGTTATGGATACATCAGATTCGAATCTAAAATGGAACAAATACTTTAACCACACTTAACCTTGAAGCTTTTTACTTAGTTTCAAGTTTACAAAATTAGCTACTATATATCCAACCAAGAAAAGAAGCACAGGTCAAGAACCAGAATACAATAAATTCTCCCCTTAAACACCGAGCACACACACACACATCACATTCCATGAAAGATTTCCAATGTAGAGCTTTTGAATTGGAATTTCAAGTAGAAATGCTAGTATCGAATTAAAATAACTGCAAAATAAACCTTAAGAGTTTCTCAATATTATATCAAATCCTGAATGAACACATGAACTTATATAGCGATAAACTTTTGTACCCTTCATCACATCTGTATCTATTCTCATCTCCAAACACACCGCCTGGCGCAAGCAGTGTGCCAGGGCCGGTTGGTGTAATATCGGGGCATGATATTTTTTCGCATCTGACGTCGTCTTCACTGAAATTGCCATCCGCTTGGCAAATGACAAAAGTCTTCTCCGTGACAAAGATATATCCCTCCAGGCACTGGTATTCCACGACCATGTCGAATGTGAACACAGATCCTGCAGAGAATTTATTTCAAGAATAATTTATTCATATTCAAAAGAAAGAAACTCGTACTATTCAAGTTTCAACAAGGTAGAAATTCAATTGAAAATGCACAATAACCAATCGGAAGGGAATTTTCAATGGCAAGAGGTTTTCCACAGAGAACAGGTACACATGTTGGGAAAGCAGGAGACCATGTTCCTCGGCTGTCACAGACGACTGTGGATGCACCCTACAGAGTCAAGCACGATTAATTTTAAAATAGGAAGTATAAAGGGATTTAATATTGGAATAATGTTCACCTCTAGAGTAAATCCTTGGTTACATTCAAATTTGGCTACAACTCCATATGAATGTGTGTGATCTGGATGTGATTCATCTATGACAATGTTTGCAGAACTACTAAAAAATAAACAGCTAGGTAAAAAATTAAAACATATAACCATTGATAACAGTGGAAGGGAGCTTAGTAAATTAACTGAATGTAGTACATATGGTCATACAAACCACATTTCCGAAATTTCTAGAGATTTTATTAATAAACAAACTCCCCACTAGTACAGAAAGTAGACATAAACTGGAACTAAAAAGTATGGGGATGCTATCCCCCAATGCATACAACATACAACATTATATTCAGGGCATAACAAGCATACTATGAACTTTTAACAGAACATCAACTTTTGAACTGTATTACCTGTCAGTGGGATGATCAAACCTTACAGTTCCATCTTTAGGACTAGGAATCCATGAACAATTCAGCGGAATGCAAGTAAGAGATGCAACATCGATAGACCAGACTTTTGATGCCTAGTTTACATTAACAATATTTAAAAATTAGTTGTTGAGTTGTAGCCTGACGTGAATGTGTAACTGAATAAAATTATCTATCATTACAGTGATAAAATGACATTGTATATACATTGTAGATATATATGGATGACATATCTCACCAAGCATGTGAACTTTTCTTCATCAGTGCCTTTAGACAGCACATATCCATCCTCACAAGACACAGTTCCTTCACTGAGATAATCTGAGCTTTCTAGTTTTAGAATACCTTAAAGCAACAAAAAAGTCATCGCATATCGTAGGAAAATATTTAGTGACCATGTGAAAATTATTCCGTGTTCACCTTGCTAATTATTGATGTTCAGGGAAAGATATGAATATATCTCTCATACATCATTCATTATAATTTATATGTAAACACAAAAAATGAGAGCAATTAGTATTGTACAGGAAGGAAGTACAGTTGTCCAGCGAATTGTTGGATCTTGTTTTCCTGAATTTTGAAAAATCCAGACAAAATCAAGGGAAGTCAAGTTAAGGCAAGTCAAAGTTATTAGATCATTCTACACTTTACATCGTTATTTTATAAGACATAGTTTTAGAAAATAAGCACAAATCTTAGAAATAAGCACGAAATGGTAACCCTGACTATAATACTTAGTCGAGATCTTACATATATATATATATATATACTTCATAAAACTCACATCTTATTGCTACTGTTATGATATAAAACTCACTGTTTCTGGTCTGTTGCAAATCTGGGCACTGTATTGCCTTGCAGACAATCTCTTGCTCAGAGAATTTCTTATTAGCAGAACATCTCCTCTGTGTTACGACAGGATCCTCAAATTCATATCCAAGCTGGCAGTTGAATGTAACAATATCTCCATACAAGTATTCATCTTTTTCATCTGTAAGTGTTAAGTATGCATACATGCTACTGCTAATACAAATACCTATAGGTATTTGTGTAGTCTAGTTTTATTGTGATCTTGTGCTCATAATGAGTATCGAAAGCTAAAGCCAATAGCCGTGTGCACCATACAAATAACAGCAGTGAAAGGAAGATTTTTGCTTATCCATCCAAACCATAATTATCAACCATACATATATTTATTTGAGAAATTTCCCCATTACCATACCAACAATATCTGCGAATTTGACAGGAAAGGCGCTGCCACAAGATACAGGCTTGCACTTGGGTGGTGGGTCAATCCATGATCCTTGAATTCCACAATTAATAGTGGCGGAGCCCAGCATACGGAATCTGAAAGTGCCATGTCAAATGGTATAGTCATAAATGTAACAAATATACTTTACATTACCTGTACAATAACCTACACAACATTCTTACCCATCATTACAGGTATATGTTATGTTAGTTCCATACACTGCACTTGAAGGTGACGATTGTGCGTTGACAACACTAGGTGCTAGACATGGAACAAGGTTGCAGAAAATTATTTCGTTGCTGAATTTTCCATCTGCTTGGCAAACACGCGTGTGTGCATCTCCTTCCAGTCGATACCCGGGCAAGCAAGCGTATGAAACGAGTTCACCGTATGTGAAATCGCCTATTTTATCTGAACGGAAAATAAAGGGCAGAAGTTAATATAAACTGGTGTTTGGAGTAGGGAAAACAAATAAGAAATAGTTCCATTATTTCATGTATCACAAATTCTCCTATTTAGCTAAGATACCTACAGTATCTTACTTCTCTATCTAATTATAACTAACCTTAATCAAAACACCCCATGATTACACGTAGTGCTGCAGTATTTTATAAGTTGGTTTAAAAAGCTAAGGTCAAGCCTAGAAGATATGTTTCTAATTTATTGAGATGCTGCATAAACAGCATATTTGCAAATTATAATATAGAGATAGAGGAAAATAGTTGACTTTGATAGAAACCAGGTAACTTTATGCTCCAGATGAAATCTAACAAATGCAATGTGTAAATAATAGAAAAAAATTATACTATTTTCGATTATTGCATTCTGGACGGGAGCAAGTTCTCTGCATTCAACTGCATGACAAGACGGCGGAGTCGTCCAACTTCTATCAGCCATGCAACTAGTTGAAGGGGAACCAACCAGAGAATATCTAAATTAAGGTGAAAATGAATATGTATGGATGTATGTATGTATAAAACTTACAGAATAGATAAATTTATACATTCCAACCGAAACCATTTGGTTCCGCCTCAGCATAACTGATTACATATTCATATTGTTCATATGAATCAATGACATCTAATCATTAACCTTACAGTACCCTTAGACATGAGACATTATTCTAATCCACTTCCTCCTTTGTGATGCGGGTTTCAGGAAGGACGGTATCAAACAATATAGCATGTACAAAGTATAAGAAAGTAGGTTAGACAGTAAGACTTACCCATCTATGCACTGGTATTGTATAATGTCTCTATATCTTGGTTCTATAAATTGTGAGACTGGTACACTGTTGGAAACATTCGGCGGTGGGTCGCACAAAGCAGGAATGCAAGTGGGTTCTGGCGAAGACCAGGTTGCTGTTGCCTCGCATATGATAACCTCATTACCGATTATTTCAAATCCTTTTATGTAGGAATGTTAAGTTATTTTGAAATCAAGTAGGATGAAATTCATGAACTAATTACCTTCATTGCAAGAAAATACAATGGTGTTTCCAAAGCTCAAACCTCGCTTAGAAGAAACATAGCCGTTCGCAGGTGCCATCACATCAGTGCAGTTGATGGGTGAACATGTGATGCATTCATTAGACCAATTACCGGATGACAAACATCTGTGATTTCTGTTTCCAACATGAACGTAACCAGGTAGGCACTGGTACGACACCACATCTTTAAACTTTAGAGATCCATTTCGAACTTTGAAGTATAAAGCATTCCTATGACATGTATGATAAGTGAAAATGCTTACTACAGGAACACCATCGACATTCTTGCAACAGATGTTCCGGCATCTCTTTCTATTTAGACAAAATTACAAGCGAACAAGCTAAGAGATCAATTCACAGGACGATAGGCCAATGTGCTGCGCTCATTACTCAATTGTTTTCTCGCTGGACATGTTGAAATACCATGAGTATTGAAGATATTGCTAGGAACTGCCATTTTAACTACATCATGCCACCTCATTCTACTGTATAATTTGCGGATAATTCGGCACGGCGTTGGAACAATGGATTCAGGAAAATCGATGGTGTAGCTTTACTAGAAAAAATCAGGGACTTACTCAAAACAATTGAATTTTCCACGGGTGGAGGAGTGCCACATGATTTCCTCATGCAAAAAGGTTTTAAATTCTCAAAGCTACCGTCTTTTCTGCAGCTCATCTCCTCATTTCCTTTCAGTATAAAGCCATCTCTGCAGGCGTATTGCACAGTATCCTGCATTGAGTTTTGAGTTGGAAGAATAAATTGCTATTCCAAAATCAAATAAAGTCTACTTGCCATATAGAAGTATTCATCTTGCTTCTCCAGTATTTCTGCGTTTAACACAGGTATGGCTGATCCACAGGATATTTTCGAACATTCAGGCATATGGTCTTTGCAAACATTGCCAGAATACTTTTCCGATTGGGGTGAAAAGTACCCGTTCGGCCCACATATGCATTTAATCGAAATGCTATTGTTGTCAAGGACAAATCCATCGTCGCATGTATATGTTACTGCCTCATCATAGTTAACTGTGTCACCCTCTCGAACGGAATGATCCCTGTAAGGAACATGACTGTATCATTCAATCATCAGTAAAGATAAATTGCTTGGTAAATTAGCTTGAAAATTAATAAAATACGCTGAATCATACATAGAAATATCGAGTTTACTTACCCAGGAGGAATAGGATTACAGGTAACAACCACACACTCAGGTAGTGGTAACGACCAGGTTCTATCCTCTGTGCACCTAATCAAGGTTTGGTCTTTTATCTTAAACCCTACATCACAGCCATATTGAACATTGATGTTATACTCGTATTGGAACAGAACTGACAAATCTTTGATTCTTGCACTTTCTTTAGGTAATATTGGTCCACCATTGGGAATTTTAGGCGGTGGAGGACACAATATTGGACTGCATGTGGGCGGAGCTGGTTCCCATTTTTTGTCAGCTCCACATGACAGGTTACCTAGTAAAAGGTTCATTGATAAAATGAAATATATATATCTTATACAGTATATTTATATGACAATTCATCTTCATATACAGGTATAAAGTTTTCAAAAACTCTGAATATAAACTCAATATATATTTAATTGTTAATTTATACCCTTTCCATTCATTTCATAGCCAGGATTGCACATATAAGTTACTTCATCTCTGTACATAGTACTGTTGGTAGATAGGCTGTAGCTTCCGTGTGCAATGTTGAAAGAGGAACCACAGTCAACCGCGGTGCATGGTGGTATCTTAGTCACAGACCAAAGTCTAGTCATTGAATTTAAAATAGTAATGTTGAATACAACATTCTCATGCAAGGTGAAAATATTGTATTGAAAATATTCAAACCGACCCATCAGCTGTGCACTGAATAGAAGTATCCCTTTCATTGCCAAGGTATTCATATCCAACATTGCAATCGTATACAAGCGTCACATTAAATGTTAGTTTCGATGATTTGTCCAGGAAAACTTTGCCATTTTTACGTGAAGGTGGCGTCGCACAAGAAACTGGATTACATTGCGGTGGTTCTGAATCCCAAATCTTGGTGTGCTCACAAGAAATATTGATGGAGGCTGTTTTATAGTATGAGAAGTATTATAAAATTTATCAACACAGTTAGAATTTAAACGTATAAAAAAGGCCCGATTATCGTCAACTGATTCAGACTTAAATTTGACTTGAACTATGGCAACATGGAACCTCAACATATCTCATGATTATGTAGGGAACATTTAATATTATTTCATTTCAATTGCTCACCTGATAATATATACCCATGAATGCACTCATAACTTATGACATCACCATAGGCGAAACTGTCATCCAATCTTTGTTTCATCTTGATAACAAAATATCCATTCTTGATGGGGGGAGGAGCAGGACAAGAAACCCTTCGGCACGGAGGTAGCATCTGTGGCCACCATTCGGATGTGTGCAAGCAAGTAACATTAACAGATTGTGGAGAAACTTCATTGTCGGGAGAGATGAATTCATAACCCTGGTCGCACACATAGGTTGTTGTGCCTCGGTACAAATAATTGCTGGTTGTTGAGCTGAAAATAAGATCCACGATACAAGCCAAGCATAAGAGATGATGACACAGCACCAGAGTGTTGTGATAGTTATGCTTAATGAAAAATAACTTTGTTACTATGATTTTGATGCCTATAACATGTCACTGATTATATATTATGTATATTCAGTCTAAGGTTATAATGGATGTAATAAATTGCACAATAACAATAAACCTTGCATTTTCTACTTGCTGAGGCATGTCACAAGACACAGGTGAGCACACCGGAGTATCTAGGGAATATGTCAAGTTCCCAGTTCCCCATATTCCATCTTGCTGACAAATCCTACAGACTTGACTTTCGAGACAGTGACCACCTGTTATTGATTTTCCGCTGATTTCAAAACCTGAATTCGAAATTGGTGAATGCTATGTCAATCTTTTGTATAACTCGAGCCCATGATAAAGATATCGATTTAAAGAGTTTTTTTATTATACAAGTGGGTATTACTTCACAGAAATGAGGCATGGGTCCATTTGAAATCGCTTTTGCGCCGGATAAAACATGCTTCAACTTTTTTTACTTAACTTCAATAAAAACTTCTGGTGTGACTTATACATGGGGCTAAATAATCTTGTGTAAGGCAGTCTTTACCATAATTCTTAAGATCTCCTGCTCCAAGAAAATACAGTATTTATTAATAATTTATTGACTCCTTTTACTTACCCTGCTCACAAGAGAAAGAGATCATTGACTGATAGGTGAAAGAAGAGCCATCTAAATAACCGTTTGTGGGTGTTTCTGGCTCCCCACATGATTTGATATTGCATGTAGGAGGTTGCCTGCTCCATTCTCTGTTTGCTTTGCAAATTGCTATCTTTAATTCTTCATCTTTGTAATAGGAATATCAGTGTTACTTCTATTATTATATGTACCTATAGGAATAATGAAAACTTCACTGGGAGAGTAGTTTATGGGACAACAGACCAAGAATGTACCTTGAGAAGTCATTTCATAACCGGGTGAACAACGATATATGATACTTGTGTTGAAGAAAAACTCGCCAGCATCTTTCAAAAAGTAGCCATTCACAGGTCCTGGTGGTGGCTCACATATTACTGGTCGACAAATGGGCGGTGAAAAATCAAAACTGCTTTTGGAAAGGCAGGTGAGAGTTTTTTCTCCGTATATTTCATAACCTGGAATATATAACGACAAGAATTAATTAGAATATAATTACTGGAAAGCTTGCAAGAAAATTCACAGTAAATTTTCATTAAATAAGGTAACCACTACCACATAAAACCATCACCATTGATTATGAACATTTTCAAAGGATTATTTATACCTGGGTTGCACTGATAGGTTATCTGCATTCCAAATGTTAGTGGAGAATTTTGGCCATTTTTGTTACTGTTAGCAACCGATGGAGGAGAACTACAGGAAACAGGGCTGCAGACTGTAGGAGAAGTACTTGACCATGAACCGTCAGACATACATTTGACAAATGGTTCTCCCTGATATGGGAAATAAATGAGTTCTCCATTTATAAGTTTCCTAATTAAGTACAACTTACAACTAAAAAAATAAAAATGAAGTGCTGTGTTCAAAACTACAGTGGTGTCTCATAGTTTGAACCCCCTAATTATTCAGACTAAAAAACAATATATAAATTTATGCGGTCCTCAATAAAAATTACCTGCAACTCAAATCCTTTTGCACACATGTACAGAACTGTTGCACCAAATACAAGGTCGCCTGAAGCTTGGAAATCACCATTGCTTATAGGTGAAAGATCTGGACAAGGCACTGGTACACAGGTTGGGGGTATTGAATTCCATGATCTATCCCAAAGGCAAGTTATTGTATAAGGGTCTGTAAAAAATGAATTCAATAATGTCATTAATAGAAACAAAGTATTTATGAGTTGAACATCAAATATATATATTTCTATATCATACCTGGTCCATCATCTCTAAACTTGTATCCTTTATCACACATGTACTTCACAATGCTGTTATAAGTGAATGGTTCAGATTCACCTTCAACAATGTATGATCCATATTCAAGTTCGGGTGGTGATCCACATGACACTGGCTGGCAGAGTGGTGGTTGAGGTTTCCATTTTCTACCAGATAAAATAATGAGAAAATATCTGCAACATTTGGGAGAAATTGTTGGTAATAAACATCACAAATATATCATCGTGGAATATTTTCACACAGAATAATTATCTTGAGGTCACTACCCTTCATACCTATACCCAAATGAAATTGAGTATATAGAAGATAAATACTGGACTTCAAATGTGACACTGTAGATAATTTTCAGCAAAACAACCTTATACTATGTCAGTAAGTGGCAAAAACCAACCAGAACAATATTTTGCGAGTGACGGAAAATTCTCATTTCCTCATTTCACAAAATCGAATACAATTTTTTAACTTGTAATTCCCGCCTACATACGAAGAAGGTGACCTACTGCCAGCTACAACCAACAAAAATGAATACCCTGTTGCAAGGCAGGTAGAGAAGGATGAACCGATCAGGTCATGGCCTCTGTCGCAAGTATATGTCACGTTATTCCTATAGGTAAAACCCATAGTGAAGTAATTTCCGTTTTCTGGAAAGAGTGGTGAACCGCAGGAGATTGGGATGCATTTTGGCAGAACAGTAACATTATTCAGTCCATCAGCTCCACAAGTCAGCGTAATGGAACTAGATGGGTTGCTTGATGAAAATTTAAAGCCTGACAAAAGCAAGTTGATCAATATCTCATACCAAAAAATATAAACCTAAGTTACAAGTTACATCTTTTCTGTCAAACCTATTAGTGGGCGGTAATAAATCGAAGATTCGTAGACAAACTGATGATTGACAATTAACTTGCAGTTATCTTCAACAGCTGGAAGCTTGCAAGCGATTCTTTGACATACTGGTGGGGGGTGGGGGCCAAATGTTCCATCAAACCGGCATTTCATTGTCTGCTTGCCTGTAAATAACAAAATTAATTCTTTGCGAAGCATAAATAAAAATACATGCTATTATTAAATGCTTATAAAAAAACATGGAATAAAAATTCATGTTTTGGTTGATAATATACTGCTGTTGAGTTGATCCTAAAAAAGTCCTCTACAGATCAGGGAAAAAATGGCCAGTTCTTACAAAAAATGCACAGCACCAGCAAACTCATTCTAAAATTATTATTTTTTCTTTGTTGAGATATAAGTTATCACTGGCTCAAGTATTAGTTCCAGCTTTAGTTTTCTCATGCAAAAGTTGATAACACTATATAAGTTTCATTCCCAATTTTATATTTCTTGATTACTATGTTGATACTAATGCACACACAAGTTTATGAATATGGAAATAATACCTATCAGCTGAAAGCCACTGCGACATTCGTAAGTTACCATTTCCGTATACACAAGCTGTTCTGTCTCAGATGGTATGGATTCAGGAACTTGAGGTGCATACCCACAAACCACAGGTTTACATGTTGGAGCTATCTGAGGAATCACCAAGTCTAAAAAAATGTATGAGAATAAATAGGAAGGAAGTTGTTCATCAACGATGTAAAATACAGAATAATTTTAGAATTATTTTCAAAGTGTATTCTGGGATTGCTATTTTTGCAATATGACATACCTAAATATTTCACAGTACTTTAAAAAATTTTGATTTTAAATCTCATATATAATCACAAAAAGAATTGATACAGAACTGAGAGTAAATCAAGATTCAAATCTTAGGATTTTTAAATTGTGTGTTGTACTTCCCTAAAAAGTGTCATGATTATAATTGCTTGGATACTTACTTGAAGGTGATTGCAATAATGAAAGCACGCTTCTTCCAGCGATGGCTAAAGAAGGAAATTCTGTTAGGCAAATGCACACACAAACCACAATAAGATTTCAGATACCAATCTGAACTTACAATTTTCTTCTTCTAATCCCGAGCCTGATTCTTCACTCAATACAGTCTGCAGGGAGCGAGGTTCTGCAAACAAAGGTCCAAAAGGTTTTATCCTTTATTTCATGAACTGTGTATGACAACCAGGTTTTGACAAAATAAAGAGCTGAATACCTTTAACATAGAAATATGACCGCGGTGAAAGTGAATCGCTTTCTTGTTCGACTACCCAATGTCTATTCTGGTCGCAAATCCATTCTTTGGAGCCTTCCAAATAGTATCCCAGATTACAAGTATAAGAAGTTGTGTAAAGATAAGTGTTTCCTACAACAACAGCAAAAATAGCAGAAGATAAGACAAAGATCACCTGAACTAGTAACATATTAAACCAACTAAACGTATATATTTTTCATCTTGGTATGCTAAACAATTTTATTTTACCTGTCGATGTTGAATTCCCGTTTTCAATCATGGGTGGACTACCGCAAGACACCGGAGCACATGTAGGTAGCATACTGTATGATCTGTCATGTTGACAATTTATAGTGCGACTTCCTTGAAGATTATAACCAGCATTGCAAATGTACTCAACGCTATCCTTGTACCTTGGTTTAACCCTTAAAAAAATCGACATAAAAGAGTGGTAAACGGAGTTGAAAACAACAAGTTACTCCTAAAGTGCCTTTTCAGTCATGAACAAAAGAAGAAAACAGTTTACCTCATGATACCATTGTCTGGTCTATATTTAGTTTAGTAAAACTTATAAGTAGCCAACTGTATAATTATCATATGTACCATACACCATTCCCCTAGCATACAAACATACATAACCGCAGGGATGTTATTTCCCTTCGGTTGTATCAAATCAAAAGGAAATTTTATTACATTGGTTCGACAGGACTGCCATTCTCCAGAGCGGGCAACGTCAAGCATTCCATCGGTTTACACGCTATTAAATCCGGATCAAGCTCATCCCATTCTCCGTTCTTTTGGCAGAGAAGTTCTTTTTGAAGTACGTCACGATCAAGCTCATAGCCATTGTTGCATGAGACTACATATGTTGATTTGAAGAGCGTAGATGTGAAATGGCAGGATGCTGAAACAAAAATGATAAAATATTAAATGATTGACATGATTGATCACAATTACAAATATATTAACATTCCCTTATGTTACCTTCATTTATACATGAAGGTGGAGATCCACAGTCTTTAGGGATGCAATTTGGAAGAGGCCCAGGACCCCATGTTTTGTCACTCAAGCATGTAAAAACTGTAACTGTTTCGACCATGTCAAAACCCGGATCACAGGAATATGTGTACTGTGCCTCAAACAACGTTGAATTGTCTGCAGAGAATCGTCTGCCATTTTCAATTGTTGGCGGAAGGCCACATGAATGCCGAATGCATCGTGTTGAATCCCCTAGAAGTGAAACATGCTTGTCTAATCAGATTCTCTTATCAACATCATTGAATATTCAAAACCTGATATAACTTACCATCTAGTTCAACATCACTCCATTCAGCAGTAGGCAAACATTCTTTAGTATAGGTTTTGATGTTATTATCGAATTCATAGCCTTCATTGCAATTAGCTGTGTAATAACTATGCAGTATTGTCTCACTGCTCTCACATTCTGCATTTTCAGGGCATGTGATAGTACCGCAGTCTACTGGTTGGCAGTTAGGGCGCGCAGACCATTCACCATAAACCTGGTGAAGAATGTTTTTAAAATCTTTCAGATTTGTTCGAATTCGTGTTATACAGGGTTTCAATGTGTTAAAAGAATGATTATGTTACTTACCATGCAGGTTACGGCTAACGCATCTTCTGGAGCCTCATATCCATTGAGACATGAATAGATGTAAACATCTCCGAACCATGTATTCTCTGTGAATGCAGGGCTCTCAGAATGAGGGATTATCAAGGGAGGCCCGCAGTTCCAACGTGTACATCCTTCAGTGTCTGATGGAGGATCCCATAAAGCAGATGAATTGCACACTGACTGATACCCCTCATAGGGATAAAATTTACCACTGGAATTGAGAAACATATTGACTTGGAAAACAATACCAAACATTCTGGAATAGAAAAGGATGCTGGCCTTCAAGGGATATATTAGTGCATCAGAAACACTAGGACAAATGTGAATTCAGTTACATGGATATAATATATGCTCCATTACAATGATTGACTTTTACCTTAGCACATGACCATTGTTGCATGTATACAATGCTGTATCCTTGAATGTATATCCTGTTGGCAAAACCATTCCATTCTTCAAGGCCGGTGGTTCTCCACAAGATACAGGACTGCAGTGAGGTGGTGTTGATGAAAACGTTCCTAAGCATTTTTCAATAATTTTGAATGCAAACAAACTTGTCAAGCAAAATTATTAGATTTTTTGTGATATTACAACTAGTAGAAAGATTTTCAAAGATTGTTTCTATCACCTGTATCGAAGGCTAAAAAATACCTGTTCAAGGAATTAACAGACGGTTTGAAAAATAGCACAAAGAATTTCCCCACCAACATGGTAATTAAGCTAGAAATAAATAGATACAAATAGAAAAATGAATTCGAAGATCCAGGATAGGGATATAAGTATATCCAGGTTCATATTTATTGAGAAGAGAATAAAGATATCATATATCAGTGCCTTAATGACAACCAACCATCAATTTGTACATTGTAATTCAATACTTAGATAACAGGAAATTATTTCTTTGGAATAATTTTATCAAAGATCAAAGATCAATTTATCAGCTCTCTTACCATTGTCCATACAATCCTGTTCTGCTTCTCCAACCATATTGAACCCACTGTCACACTCGTATACCAGAATGTCTCGGTAAACAAGAATTTGGGAGTTGTAGGTAGTCCCGTGTAATATGCTGATAAGAAAACAGTGAAGCTAAGTATCATCTAATATTTCTGTACTTCTACATTGATCGAAAAACACTCACACTCGCCCNTCCAATATTTCTGTACTTCTACATTGGTCGAAAAACACTCACACTCGCCCATTGTCAATCATCTGAGCTAGACCACATTCTATTGGATTGCAAGCCAAATTTCTGATGTCCCATTCTCCATTGGTTTGGCAAGAGACGATATTCCAGGCATCTTTCTGCATTGTAAATCCAGCAATGCAACTAAACACAGCCTATTACAATAAAATTTATAGACTGTGATAGGAGTGTACCAGAAATATTAAAACATATCATCTTATCATATATTAATACAGCATTCCATACCCTATCCCTGTAGACAGTTCCCACGACAGAGAACTGGCCGTTTGGAAAATCGGGTGGTTGTCCGCAGTCAACGGGTCGGCAGGTTGGGACACTTTCATTGGACCACGAGCCTACTGCGGTACATTCAATCTGATCTTGACCTGAACGAGGGACATTTTTCAAAAGTTAAATAATGATAACAATAGCATGAATTGAATTCAGGTGCAGAAGAAAACACAACAGGAATTTATTGCTGGTTTATTCTTACCATACAGCTCATATCCTTCTTCGCATTTCATCCTGACTACTGCTGGGAATAATGTTGAGCCTACAGTCAAATTCGAGAATTCTGGAAGAACCGGAGGTCCGCAGTCTTTCGGTTCGCATATAGGACGTACTGACCAGCGCTTGTTGGACAAACAGGTTGAAAAACTTTCACCTAAAAAGATGTTGTTTTGATCACAGGGAAATATCATACTCAGACAGAGTATATTTCTAAAGCACTCTGGAATTACAGAAGGCTCAACTACAATTTTTCAATTTAGTTAAAGTTTCTACATTGAGGATAAACAGTAATTGAAATAAGATTTTCGAAGATTAAGAGCACATTAACAATTAAGAAGGATATATATCTATAGGAAGTTTTATATTTATACCTGCAACTTCATGTGGGTAAAATTTAGCTCGAGTTAGACTCCTGCACTCTCCCGCATCGACTCTCAAGTCGATGAATAGAGCAATGATAGCCAAGCATCAGTCGACATCACTAATCCCAACCCTGCCTTTTAAATATGAAATTGCTCACCAAGGAGGTTGAAGCCTTCATCACAATTATATATTGCAGTGCTTTCATACACAACTCCTTCACTGGTAACGGTTCCATTGTAAATCTTAATTGCTGGGCCGCATGATACTCGCTCGCAGGTTGCTGGTGGACTTGAATAAGTTCCCTTAAATAATTTAATGTAATATTAAGTGAACAAAGGGGTTAGCCTAAATTTTGACAATTTCTATAAGCCACATATTACATGCCAAAGAGCCACGAGTAAAAGTATCATCTACCAACCTAAATGTAACATGTAACATGCAAATAATCTAACCTCAGAAGTTGATTGATTTCCTGTGCAAAACATTGGTCCTGAAGTGTTTTCAACCAGTTCAAAACCTTCTAAACAGCTGTAATTAACAGCATCCCCATAGGAGTAGTTCTTCTTCGTATATTCTCCATTTTTAATTTCTGGGGGATCCTTACAAGTAATGAGTTGGCAAATTGGCTTTTGCGTTTCATTGTGTTCCAAGTCGTCATCATAGAAATTCTCATCAAATACCCAATTTCCATCTTCAATACATTCGGCAATTTCTCCTCCATGCAAGTGATAACCTTGAAAAGATTTCGACATAGGTACACCACTTATTTTTCAGCAATGGATAAAGGTAAATGCCAATTTGACTAAGAACTTCATTTATTTATGTAACATACTAGGAAAACCACTGACAGTGGAATATTACCTTGGTCACAACTGTAATGGATAATACTTTGATAAAGCCAGTACGACGGTGCATCAGCTCCAATCACCCTGCCATGCTTCAAGTACGGAGGCTTGCCACAGCTCAATTTTTCACAGGAAGATGGTGTGAAACTCCAGTTTCCAGTATGCAAACATTCAATATACTTAGCTCCGATTAACTCATATCTAAAGAATGTTTTGGGAAACGTCAGTGCGAAAAACTTTCTTTGAAATGTAATTGTGATCTACAATATACCCAGGATCACAAGAGTATGTCACAACACTCATGAATGTGGTATGCCAGTCATCAATATTGCCGTGATTGACGTGAGGTAAGGCGCCGCAGTCGACCGGTGTACAGGTCGGAGGTTGACTGTCAATATACAACGAGATTTCATTAGATTAGTGCGGTATTATTATCAAATATCATACCCGAAGTAATTATTTTGCAAAGTAAGCAAGAGCTTAGACTGAGTACCAAGGGAAAGATCGTCAGAGTGTTTTTCCTTTTCGTAACATGCATTTAAACAAAAGGAAATCAATGTTTTAGTAACTTAGGTGAACCCAATTAATATATGTAATTTGATAACTGGTTTGATTTATAGTCTCCATTTAGGGTTAGATTTCAACTTTTATTTCAGCAAGAACGCTTAATTGCTTGTCATATGGTTAGGGCATCAGTTAACTACTGTCTAAGACAGACAAAGAACCTGAAAGAGTAAATTAGATAAATCTTACCTCGACCAAGTTCGACTTGATGTACATGTTGTCTCTGCTTGTCCTTCAACTGTATATCCTTGATGGCAGGAATATGTGAGGACATCCTCAAACACATACATTGTTTTTATACCAGTGGAGATCTTCAGAATATTTGAGTAAGATTATTCAATGAACAAGAAAGCAAGCCTGCTGCTTGGCTAAAAAAATTCCTTACGTTCCCGTTAGTAGGGAGATCTGGAATCAGACACTTCACTCGAGAGCATGCTGGCGATGGTGACCACAATCTATTGGCCTTAAATGAAAAACACTCTTTATTGCGAAGCGATACCTGACAGCAGCAAAGTACAATTTACAAAACTAATTATTCCTTACTTGGCAAGTTATAATATTCTGCTCCACCATCTCATATCCTGTATTACAAGCATATTCGATCGTTGTTTTGTAATGAGTTGAAGTTATGTTGTGTTCAATTTGAGTATTTTCAACCAGGGGAGGCTCGCCGCAGTCAACCGGTTGACAAGTCGGCACAGTACCACTCCATTCAGCCGTGTCCAGGCAGTCTGTTGTTTCTCCTCCAATTAACTCATATCCAGATAAACAGGAATAGGTTGCTGTGCTCTTGAATACATAGCTGGCATCTGAATAAGTGACAAATGAGTCAACTAAATGTAACAAAGAACACAAAGCAAAATACTCCCGTCATTGTCAAATCAATGAATAGATAAGTATGCAAATTTTCAGACTTATGACTATATTTCATTAGTTTGTTTATATTTTGTACTTGGTTGTCTGGTGTGGTTCTACACCTGGATCAGTATCTACATTCTTCAGTTTGACATTCAATAATATTGAATTAACTGACATATTTCCTGAGACTCCATCAATAAGATGCGAATAAATTTCATGAATTAATCCGAAAAAATAAATTGCGATTTCATATGATTTCTCAAACATAAGCATGTAACAAAACATTTCAGCATTTCAGGGCTATGCAATACCTGTAACCAAGCCATGATCTGGAATGTCAGGGGATCCACAGTCAACAGGCAAGCAGTCAGGAGGTATATGATGTGACCATACACCGGAGTGCTGACATCGAAACACACTCGTGCCATTGAGGTAATAGCCAATATCACAGGAATACACTGCTTCTGATCCCAAAATAGTGGCTGAAATAGTTGATGTGATGTTAATATTGAATACACAATTAAATTTGCAATATATAAATGTATTATTATTGCGGTAAAAATTCTAAAATGTTATATGGATTTGAAGCCATCAACCCTTGCCTTATACCTTGAATAACCATCGATTTAGAACTGGACGCCAATAGGATACTCCTGCTAGACTAATTATCTGTATTGTCAAAAAAAATGGTGAGAATTTTTCTATGAAGTAAATTTACTAAACTCACATATGAGAGAGAGTTTACTGTGATTCTTGACAGGTAGACGTCCACAATCAACTGGCTGACACAATGGAGCAATGTCATTCCAGTTGCCTGTAAAAGGGACAGTACTGGAGTTAGTTCAAGCTCCATTAGAAGCAGCAGGTATTAAAATGCTAATTCTCAATCGTGTTACCAGAGGCCTGGCAAGTCAGATCATCTGAGCCAAACATATCATAACCTCCATCACAAATGTATTGAATGATCGATTGAAAAGTGAAGTCAGAGCCTGCATAAGACCCATGTTCTAGAGGGGGCGGCGTTCCACAATTCACAGGCAGACAATCTGGTGAACCACTTCTTGACCATTTGCCTCAAAAATTTATTAATAAACAACTCACAGAAATAGTAGTTTACACAAAGACAAAATTAATGAATCAAAATAAAATTTAGGTGTTTCAATTGTTCCTGACAGTGTGGACAAAAAACATATATATATTATACTCACCATTTGACAAACAAGTAGAGGTCGCATTAATCTCAATGGCATAATACCCTCGCTTACAAGTGTAATGAACAACGCTCTCGAATATAGTACTGTTACCAATCCGCAAACCATTAGTATGGGGCTCTGGTGGAGGACCGCAATCTTTAGCAGTGCATAAGGGAGGATCTCCTGATACGGCAAGAATATCATAAGTCAGACAAAATCAAAATTATCCTAGAAGAAATAAACCACATTCAAGTCAAAATGTCATACATAAAGTGAATCCTGTTTGAGTTGACATCAGTGGAGCAAAGTCATTGATGAGTGAGACATTAGGACTACTTTTCAAATTGGCATTAACCAAAATGGAGAATATAATAAATTATATATATTAAATAGGAGATCAATATGAAAATTGAAAAAATTATCAACAAAGACATCACATATCAAAATAATGTGAGGATAATCTTTTTCCTATCGGGTTCAAAAATCTGAAGACAACGACTTTCAAGTTTAATTCAAAATTCACATCATATTTCATTTGTGATAAAATATATTTTAACCCACTTGTCCAATAACCGGAGACGACTTGATGAAATGACATCCTCTCCTCTTGACATATTGGAAGACTGGGAATATTTTCACCAATTTCACATCTGGAAATGAGCGATTCTGACTCTGCGACTTCGTAACCTTCCTCACAGCCATATTCTATCAGATCTTGATACACATAGTGTGGACTTAAAAATAAATGGAGTAATTCAATGGAAAATAGATTTTTCAATGAAATTCCCCACAAAATAAATATTAATACCTATCGTCATTTTCTCGCTCTTTAGAGGTGGAGGAGTCATTGTAAACACCATGATAATTTACAGGAGGATTTGGACAGAGTATATGATTGCAGTTAGGTAGGTTTGTTTCCCAATTTCCAGAAGACGTGCACTCGATCTGAGGGTATCCGATCAAATAATATCCATGTTTGCAACTGGTTATGAATAAAACAGCAAAGTCATTGAAAATTGAATGCTTGATGTAAACTGAATGAATTTGCCTATATTAAGCCTGCTCACAGTCATGGTTAAGGAACCCTGTACAAACTTAAAAAACATTGCATTTAATACCTGTAAATTGCGCAGCCGCCATACACTTGTGAAGGCGAATGCACCTTTGAATGAGCAATTTCCGGTGGACTTCCACAAGGTATAGGTTCACAAGTAGGAAATGGTGATGACCATGTTCGATTAGCTAGGCAAGTAAGATTGCTTGCACCTTCAAGATTATATCCGCTGTCACAACTAAACAAAAATAATGAAAGAAAATTATTGTTGAACTAATGAGTTTTGCCATTGCATCCTTCATGTATGGGACACAACACAGCGTGCAGTTAGACTACCCTGCTTTGAATCATATTTCAAAAAATACCTTAATGATATAACAGACTTATATCTGTATCTGGTCCCCCGAATTTTTCCATTTACAAGTTCTTCTGGTTCTGAGCAATGCACAGGAGAGCATGACGGAAGTTCGCTACTCCACTGCTGATTAGACTGACATGTAATGACTGAAAATCCAAACATTTCATACCTGCATGCCAGCATACAATAAATAATTGATAGCACAAATGATATATATGGTGTAATCCTACTTTCCAAATCTGTGAATATTACAAATTTCTAGTAGGAAGGAACTACAGTATGTCATAATAGATGATGGATTAATAACTCATCACATATGTGTGTTGTCTTAACATTATTCGGGGTTTGTTCTCATTTATGGTAAATTCTTTACCAATGATAAATCAATATACCAAAGCAAGATGGCTTACCCTTCATCACAACCATAACTGATGGTATCACCAAACACAAAAGCAGTAGTCTTCTTCTCAAGATTAGTGAAATAACTGTTACGCACAAGTTTTGGAGTTACGCATGGAAGTGGAATACATTCGGGCAACGAAGTCAAGTGAACATTCCAAAGATTATCACTCCACTCGCAGCGGACAGCTACAATATCGGAGGACATACTGGAATGGTTTGAATTAAAAAACATGTATCCTTGGTCACACTGGTATTTGATCTCAGATCCAAACACAAAGGTTTCAGGTAGAATATCAACTAAAGAAAAAGGTAATTCAAAAGTAGCATTTATTGCTTTGAAGTGAACACACCAGCTTGATCTATACTATACCATTGAGGAAGTGGCCATTCTGTAAATATTTTGGAGATGGACATTTCATTGGGATGCACTCCGGTAATGCACGAAGCCATCCAACTTCTTGAGAGCACTGCTGAATGAACATTGTTGTTGGAACCAGATCGACGTCTTGGATATCCAAATCAGCTGCGAGATTTAGTTCAGCAGGGGCATCATTCAGCAATTTATCCAGAATTTTCTGTATTCTGATTCTCTTTTCGACAGCTAGCATATCTTGAAAGTGAATATTTGTTGGATTGCAAGTCGCATTTACCCTCAAGTTTAGCTTATCCAGAGTAATTATGAAAATCCGATTAATATTCGTATTATTCCAATATTGTTTAAGCAATAATGTTGACAGATATGCAACTACAAAGAGTGAATGTCAGGAATATCCCAAAATAACGTAGATCTGGTGACATAATTGGCTATCACTCTTCACAAAGAGACACATAAACACGAGTTCTCTTTCTGTGGTAGAAGGATAACATGAACACACATATATGAAAACTTTGCCTAGATGCATATTCCAGGGTCAAATAAAAGGGGTGTATGACTTCTATGTATCACAATTTTATTTCAATGAGCACATACCAACAGAGCTTGACTGAATATTTCTTGCAAGGTGATTGTCAGATTCCTCCACAGCTCTGAGTTCTCCCATCTCCTCAACAATCTGTAACATTTAATACATTTAAAACTTACAGTGGGATAGGTAGATAAATTATCGAACAAAAACCGTTCTTAGGATTTTCGTTAAGTATATTAACTCAAGAAATAAAATTAAAACATTTGAAAAAGTGATTGCAATTACACAAAATTGTATATATATCAGTGACAATATCCATAAGACATTAAACATTCATTAGTTAACTGGATACTATATGGATTCGTCTACAAATTCAGTTGCCATTTTACCTCATATCCTTCATCGCAGGTAGTAATAGCTAAAGCCCGAGGCTGATATTTNGCACATACCAACAGAGCTCGACTGAATATTTCTTGCAAGGTGATTGTCAGATTCTTCCACAGCTCTGAGTTCTCCCATCTCCTCAACAATCTGTAACATTTAAAAAATTGAAAACTTACAGCAAAAACCGTTCTTAGGATTTTCGATAAGTATATTAACTCAAGAAATAAAATTAAAACATTTGAAAAAGTGACTGCAATTACATAATATTGTATATATATCAGTGGCAATATCCATAAGACATTAAATATTCATTAGTTAACTAAATACTATATGGATTTTTATACAAATTCAGTTGCCATTTTACCTCATATCCTTCATCGCAGGTAGTAATAGCTAAAGCCCGAGGCTGATATTTTCCTTCTCCATATATAGCAGGGTAGAGAACATCATCTTTTGACGAAGACACGAATCGGAAAGAGTTGTTGACTTCGACTGCAGTGGAGAAGGGTTTTAGTTGAATAGATAAAGTGAAAATTAAAATTATTTATTTAGTGAAACTGGGCTTATAGACACCAAAACTAATCTAACTGAATACCAACTATTCTTTTTATTGTGCTATAAGTAAGATGGAGTTCGAACCTAAAGTAGTAAATACGAATATATATTATCTGAAATTATCATCTCCATCACTCATAATATCAACACAACAAATAAAAATTCACCAAATTGTAAATCATTCAAATACTCTCATTATGATGTAATGTCAAAGCTTGTTAACTGGTTCATATACTTAGGCATGAAAGCACTTACATTAAGCAATCGTTGACTAATTAACACTATCAAATTCTGCATAAAATCACAAAGGGCAGAAATTTACAGATGCAGAGAGAATGTGAATGTGCTTACCTAGATCTCCACAAGTCATAGCTTCACACATTGGCGGGACCTCAGGAAGCCATATAGCGCTGTCTGAGCACTTTATCACAGGATCACCAATCATTCGAAAATCAGCATGGCAGGCATACTTCACTTTGCTTTTAAAAACATTTTCGCCGTATTTCCCTTCATGAGACATGTTAGCATACTTTACAACCGGAGGTGATTCACAAGCTACAGGAAGGCAGTGAGGCAGAGAGCTAAATATTCCCTCGCTTGTACACTGTATATAAAAAGATTAGGAATTAATGACGAAGGTTAAACATTCAAAAGGAATAAATAAAGTGAAAAATCAACAAATACTATTGAAAACCTGAACAGTGCTGTTGCCTTGCATATAAAACCCACGCATGCATTCGAATCGTACAGTGTCACGGTAGACGAGGACTGAGCTGTTGTCTGTTTCAATCATTGACATCTGGGTATATTCAACCACAGGTACTGGGCCGCATGGGACCGGATCACACACCGGCGACAAACCTTACACAATGTGAAAAAAAAAGAATAATTCAAACAGCATATTGAACTGTACTCCATACTCCAAAGCACTAACTTAGGTAGGTATTTTTGATGTTAATTCTAGATATTTATTATATAAATGGAAACATTCAGCATTAACTTGTATGGTTAGGACTCCAGAGTTTTTTTATACAATATCTATATAATGATTCACACTTACTTATGAAATTTAGATAAATAGGCTTCTTTTTTTTATCGAAAAATTATACTAAAGTCAAGGTCACCAAGTAGATCTCGAATTTACGGTTACAAACCTCCCCACGAGCCGTCCGCTAAGCATTCTTTTGTCAGTTCGCCACCAGCAAGATGAAAACCAGTGTTGCATCTGTACTTTACAACACTTTTAAAGGCAGTTCCTTCTGCATACGGCCCGTCACTCAGCCTGGGTAAAAATATTTTCAAAAGTGAACTGCTTGTTTGTGTATGCAAGGAGATGAAAACATATTCTTCGATATTCTCTGCGATGTGTAGCAACTCAATATGTTCTATTTATTATCAGTATCTTATTCGTACAACCTGTGAAACCATGTTGATATGTTCACACTGATGAATACGGTAATACTTACTCGTGCTCCGAATTTTTTACTATAGGTGGTATCCCACACTGAACCGGAACACAATCCGGAACAGCACTGGACCAGTTGCCATGCTCAGTGCATTCTATGACGGCTATTCCGATCATGTAGAAGCCGGTATGACAGTTGTGTCGGACCGAGTGGGAGTATGCGTATTGGTCATCAGCTACCAAGTCCTGTTGAATTGAGTTATGAGTATAAGTAAAATAAAAGAAGGATAAGCCGCTGAAAAATCAATATCATAATTTAAGATAATGGCGACTTTTGAAATTACTCAAGCTACTGAAAAAATGATTATTGTAGTTAAAATGGCATCTATATTTTATTGAAATCATCTCACGATTTTTTTCAGTGACATGGATGAATATTTGGCATGTATGATTCAAATGTGCTATGTAGTCGAAAATGTTACATTAAAAACTAGCGCAAGTTCAGAAATATATAGTAAATTATTGGAAACTAACCTGTAGTCTTGTCATGCTTCCATATTCCATGCCTTCTGGTGCATCACACAGGACTAATTCACAATAAAAATCATGAGCCGGAAGCCATTCGCCTTCTGTTCCACAACTGAAAACATTGTTCCTCTTTGGATTGTATCCTTTGTTGCAAGTGTATCTAGGAAAAAACGGGCAAAATAGAAGGTGTAATAGTAATTGATAATGAGTGATATTTATTTTCTTACAAATAAATACAAACAAGTTGTAATCCAGCTTAGCTCAACAACACAAGCTAAACGCCACAATACCTATGACAGATGGCTGCTGTAACTGCGCAAAACTTTATTACTGCAGATAAAATATTCTATGGTATCTTTCAGCTTTTTTCAAACAGAAGCACTTACGTCACAACGGCTTTGAAGACAAAGTCATCTACTCCTGTCAACTGGTACACAGAATGAGCTACGTCTTCAGGTGGACCACAGTTTTTTGGAAGACATTGTGGTTTAATTACAGGTGGATCTGTTGAAAGTTAAAGTTCAAAGATAATATTAATTAGATTCATCCAAATCTATGGAAAAGCAGTCAAGTTCACTGCTTGGTTGATATACTGTCTTTGACTTGAAAAATTCATAAAATGAAATATGATACCTGCAACTGGATCATTCCACTTCCCATTAGCAAGACATGTCAGTGTCTGATCTCCTATCATATCGTAACCAGGCAAACAAATATAGGTAACAATATCTTCAAAAACAATCCCCGAATCTGGATACAGAAATTAAAGGTGAAAGCATTGGAATTTAATATTACTCAAGAAGAAATAAAATATCATAAGAGAGCTACAATGTTGGAAGTCCTGGTAACATAATACAAAAATATAAGTGTCTGCAAAATAAAGTTCTTCTCACTTTCAAAATATGCATATTGAACTGGCTCAGGCAGCCCACATGACGTGATCTCGCAATTCGGTATGCTGTCTTTGTCCCAAGTGCCATCTGCCTGACAGGTGAAATTTTCAGTGCCAACCAAGTGATAACCGTTGCTGCAATGATACCTGAGTTTCGTGCCATAAGTGTATTGTGATCCAGTCACTGAAAAATTAGTTGTAAATGTGGTATTCAAAAAAATATTAAGATTCATGGATGATAGTCGAATATACCAGAAATACCTGAATCCGTTCCATGTTCTCCTATCACAAAATTGCCTTTCATTATCGGCACTGGATCTTTACATGTCGGATGTTCGCATACTGGATACATACCTTCCTCAGCCGCCCATATTTTGCTTGCATTGCACCGTAATGTATTGTCTCCAATCAGTCTAAAGTAAAAGTAAATCATATTTAAACCTGATGAACTATCAGCTGTTAGAAATGAAATATAAATACTTGCTCAATTATACTTACACGTAACCATTTTCGCATATATACTGCACTACATCATCAAATTTGATTCCTCCTTTCGTCAAACTTACTGCATTAATAATTCTGGGAGGCTGAAGACATGAAACCCGATTGCATGATGGCAACCTCCCAGTCCACTTACTGTCAGCTCCACACTCTATAAAATGAAACGGCCTCAAAATCATATTGTTTTCATTTTCATATATATTATTTATTATATTCCATGAATAAAGATTCAACTCTTAGCACTTTTATTTGCTAATGATGATGTTTTACTAGATATTGTTAGATTATCATCAGTACATCATAAAAACTAAGTTCATGCCAATTCTCATTACCTCTTGTTCCATCACCAATCATGTGATAACCCTCATCACAGGTATACACGACTTCACTTTTGTAGCTTCTTGTCAAATTTTCAGGAAACTTTGTCGCATGTGCGACATCTTTGGGCTCGATACATTCCACTTTAATACACTTGGGCATTTCCCCAGACCAAGTGTCTACGAATGAAATAAAGAAAGTTAAAATACATAATCTGACTTCTTCACAATACATGGATCTTCGCGAAAAGTTTTCAGCTATTGCCGAATACCATCAGCAGTTTATACTTCATGCTCTTTATATAAGTATTTCTCAATATATATCTACCATTTTCCTGGCATATTCTCTCTGAAGGACCTTCCAGTCTGTAACCATATTCGCATGAATAACGTACAACACCACCGAGTGTGAAATTGTTACCAACAATGGTTCCGAATTGCAAGCTCCCAGCCCCACCACAATTAATCTCCTTGCATGTGATGCCGTTACCTTTATTGAATAGATTTAAATTTTCTAAGAGAGATAGAAAGTAGGCTCTTATTTCTGGGGGAAAAATTAATATCAAATTTGCTTAGTAGTAGTTAGCAGTTTTTAACATCTTCCAGGTGTGCCAAACTANAGGAACTAGGTGGTTGGTGACTTAAAACAGGGATAACAGCACCTGTTAATTTGCTGTGCATATGCAGCTTATATGTATAGATTCGTTTTTAAATTCTACATTCATTGATTTATGGGTTATGCTATAGGTCCGCGAGTTATTAAGGGTGGTTCACGGGGTCACTCGTTACGGCTGACCTGAAATAGGTACTCGACTCTCGAAATAGATTTATTCGGGGTTAACCTACATCAATCGTCCCATTTTTTCAGGTAATGTTAGTTTATGTATTACGTCTCATATGTGCTTATTTTAGCGTGATTGGATCATTAGAAGTTCATTTGTAATAGTTGATTGTACTTTGCCATCTAGCGGTTGGAAGTTTTTTATTCACACAACGGTTAAAATGATCCAATAGTGACATCTAGCGGTTGAATATTTATAAGAGTTAGGTGAAGTAAAAATTTCCAATCGCTAGATGTCACTGTTGGATCATTCATAACCGTTGTGTGAAGTAAAAACTTCCAACCGCTAGATGGCAAAGTACAATCAACAATTACAAATGAACTTCTAATGATCCAATCACGCTAAAATAAGCACACATGAGACGTAATACATAAACCAACAATCTCTGAAAACATTGGGTCGATTGATTTAGGATAACTCCGAAGAAATCTATTTCGAAACTCGAATACCTATTCTGGGTCGGCCGTAACGAGTGACCCCGCGTTGAACAACCCTTTATAACTTGCGGATCAATTGCCGTCCCACTATATACGACACGCCAATGATTGCAGAATTTCATGGCGAATTTATACATATAAGTCTCATATGCACAGCAAACTAACGGAAGCAGGTATCTTCTTTTTTAAAAGTTAAGGTTAAGTAACTAGGTGGTTGGTGATTTAAAAAGGGGGAACCCATCAGTAACCCGTAACTGATCCATTTTAACTTCAATAAACCGCCGGCTAGAAACTCCGGCGGCTCACGTATCCCAGGTGCCCAAAGGCCATAGTTTTCCGACCAATGTCCTAGCCTAGATCATATATGTGACCAAAGAATAGACTAGAATTGGTTGACCTCCAAACATTTAAAGCTAGTTGATGGATCATGAAACCTTGGTCATATTCGGTAAACGTGGGGTCATATTCTTTGCGGTGGTAAATTCAAGGATTTCCTGGCTCCTAGGTTATTGGAATTCGCGATAATAGATTATGTAGTGATACAGACATTAAAGTTGAAGATTAAATATGCCACTCAAAATATGTAAACAATGCTGATCGGGATGCCATACTGATTGGTATACTACTTTTTACCCTC